>DWGW01001246.1:0-11744 GCA_018247775.1 Udranomia orcinus
AATTAATACATTCTAAAGGAGACCCTATTTTTGTATGTAATTATCAACCTGGTGTGCAAATAAAGAGTATTTGTATTATATTGTATTGTATTATATTATTAAAAGTGCTTTAAAACTGAACTTTTCGACTTAATTTAAAAAAAACAATCGTCTAAATTGATACTAGTTATTTGGTTAGCCTCTCCAGCGAAGCTCAAAGAGTTGTATTGAGAGTGGGTTCAGGTCAATAGTGGAGTGGGTTAAGATAGAACCGACGATTTCTCAATCAAAAGATCAACATCCATTGGGATGATGCCGTTTATTTTGCTATTTGTTATTAAAAAATCGAAATATTTCAACTTTAATTTTATAATAGTAGGTTTGTTTGCTTCTTCTTATTTGTTAGATACGCAAACGAGCCACCAGATGGCGTCATGTCTAATAAAAAATACTAGAACGTGATTATTTCTTTCTCTTTTGTATTATAATTTAATAATGTGTAGGTATTTTCTTCTTATATTTTATATAATTTATTTTCTTCATTTACCGGTCCCACAGACAGAAATGCTTAAAACCTTTTCATTATTTATATTCATTAAAGAAAGTAAAAAATAATTTTCGCGTTTTTAAACGAAGATTATTAGCACATGATTGAAATACAGATAGCAAATAAGTATTAAGCTTGCTGTATTTTACTCAAAAGTTGGTCAAATTCATTTGCAAATGTAATTATGGTTAATAAATTTTTATGATAATTTTATGATAATTATAATTTACATTGGCTACCGAACGTCAGCATAGATTTATGTTCTAAATTCGCGCTCGCGTAATTACGCTTAATTATTTGCTAATAGAAATGTTTAGCGAATGTGGAATTATTATTAGAATGATAAATAAAAATTTATAGCGATTTTTTATGACATACAAATCACGCGTACTTCCATGTAGAGGGTTTTTGGCTGTAGGCTGTTAATAAGACACTTTTTCGGAGGAGGTAAGGTCATTTAAACCACAAATAGTATTTTCGCTAGTTTCGTTGAAACTGTGAGGTAACTCCTGATCAGTGGCGGATTTACCAGCAGGCTCAGCTTGGGCGGCAGATTTCAATGCGTGGCAAAAAAGATCTCATTTTTATTGTTATTACCTTACTTTGTGTAATTTATCAGAATTTTTTTTACTACTAACTGTAAATAATAGTTTTTTTAAATAATAACATTAATTATCGTAAACTAAACTAACTAAATTTGATTAGACTATTGGGGGCAAATGTTTAAATCCATAGACTTATTTCCGATAGAGCAGTTTACTGTCTGTGATTTGAATGTTCAATAATTATACGCAGTATATCAATCTGATTACAAATTGATATCACATATAGTATTAAATATGATTAACATAAAACTGGTGCGAGCGTCTCCGAACAATAATAAATATTTAAAGAGGTTAGCAGGTGCAATATACCTCAAATTGATGTCGGAATAACAGTGCGTGGAGCTAAAATAATAATAAAAAAACCGCCTCGTCTTTGAAGCGGCGAACCTGCAATTTGGAAATTAATTCTATCACATTTCGCTCGCGTCGGCCACACCGCTTTATAGCTCCTCTGACAGCGCTACAGCTGATTATAGGTGCTTGTCTCACCCACAATGTGTGACTACAATACTTTCATAGTCACAATTTTCAATCCTGTCCTAGAGTCTATGAAAACTCCGTCAGTTGATATCTATCTCTGTGATAATCTTTATGGGCGTCCTGTGCTTAAAAATCTCTTTTGATTTAGTAGTAGGCGCTATATTAAGTAACCTGAAACTGGTATGTAATTTGAATTTGCCCACGTAGAAAGATTCTTGTCCAATAAGAAAATAAACGCATTGTTTCACACGTTTATTTAAGGAAATATGTATTTTATTCTACATTGACAGTTTGTGGACATTATTGTTTAATTGATATAGGTTCTGATTGTCTGGAGTGAGGCAAGTAATGGGTAATTAATTACCTGATTTACTCCTGACAGCTGCTCGCTTCAAATGCGACAATTGCTTAATAATTCCCCTGACACCACAACAGCTGATTAAGTATAAAACAGCTTCGCCGCCCGCAATCTCGTGATATTATCGGGTTAATCAACAACCTTCATTCCTGCTCATAATTTACTGTTTACCAGTATTGTGAAAGATACTCCGGATAAGGGGCGTCTAACTTTCATCTTATTTCCTCAGTGTCATACTATTTGCGTATAAGGATCTGGTAGATTAAAAGAGGCTTGTGAGTCTTGAACCTTTCTAAGTAAGTTTTGAGTCTTTGTGTTTAGCTTTCAACAGTAGATCCAATTTTTTTTTACCACCAGTCAATACATACAAGTAATTTTGTTAGCCTGTCCAGCTAAGCTCAAAGACTTATATTCGGAGTGGGTTCACGTCAATAGTGCAATCGGGGAGGATCGAGCCTAGGACTAGAGGTCGTCCGGTCGGACGGATCGGTCCGATACTAGTGTAGCTATTGGACTATTTCTTTAATGGCAAATTGAACCTGTTATTTAGACTATCATAACAACGGAATTGCCGTTGTAGTCTAGCGTATTAAAATACCTGAAAGTCAAATCATCGTTATTAAATGTTTAATTTTATTTGGATGAGAATGTTTAAAACCCACTAATAAGGATATTCTCATATAAAAATAAAAAATCAACGCCCTCGCCGTTACATTTTAAAAAGATCGAAATAACGTTTCCATCGTTCACATCCACCCTAACTAATTGTTTTATGTCTGACATTGGATGCACTCTCCCGTATCTAAACGAAGCATTAAGAATCTCGGTGCATCAAATATTTTCCCTAACTATGTCCACTTTAACCCGTATACCCACTGGCCTATTAAATGAATTTAATCTGACGCGGTTTTCATTAGGTAACCAATCAGTACACGGCGTGGCTAAAGTGAAATTAGTTACGAAGGATTAACTACGATCTCACATCCCGTAAGGTCAAGGTCACACACACAAACACATACACACACCCACACACACACACAAACACACACTTGACCGAGAAGTGATCGGCTATAAATAACATCATTTGATTAGTTCCAATCAAGCATGGTCTCGATTAAAAATATATATTTGGGGCCGCATTTTAGTTTTATTGATTGCTCCTTAAATTAGAAGCTTCGTCTTAGAATTCCGTCCGGCGTGATTGTTGTGTGAATTTGTAATGGAGAAAAACAATATTGTTAATGATTAAACTCGGGTATATTCGGATAGCGTTGTTTTTGCTTCTGAGTCACAAGTCAAACCGGATTACAACTAGCTTCTAAACAAGTAGATTTTGTGTATTTATTAGTTTTGAAATCATAAGAACATAAAGATGTCATGTCGAATGTATGTAAATGTAAGTGACTGGAACGCTATTATATAAAATCAAAGGACATTAAGTGTGATGTTCAATTACATTTAGATGGCAACATGTTTACTTGAGTTAATCGTAATATAAAAAAAAATGTTAATGTATTTTTAAGTCTAGCTTACAAACCTTTCGCTAAATGTACATTATTACCTGAGTATTTAAACTTTTTATGTATGCTAAAAATTTTTATAAGCGTTTAAAATCAATTACATAATTTACGATACGGGTCTACGTAAAGAACATATTTCTTACAAGACAATTTTCTGTCTGTGTTGCAAGTTTACAAACTATAAGACTGTACAAAAAAACAAATTTAAATATTCTAATGTTAGTTCTAATAATGCTTCCCATCTCATTTTCTCCCACGTTAAATCTGATGAATTTATTACTTCTGTCTTTTTACTGTCGCTTTTTGTTTCATCGAATTTCAAATCACAACGATGCTAAAGTTCAAAAATTTGTTTGCAGGAGCACTGCAGGTAGCTGTAGGTGGACACTTCCATTTCACATAAAAACTCATTACACGGAAGCCAATATGGTTGTTAAATTAAGACGAAGAGGAGAAAGTACGTCTACATATCTATTATATCTTGGAACCTGAAACGTCGCGGAAGACAGGTGCAATCGTAAAAGAAATAAAATTTACTTCAACTTCCGTCTTGTTTAACGGGCTTTGGATTGGAAATTGACTGGATCCATTTATGTTGTTCTTGTTAATTCTAATTAAATTTTGTATTTGATTTTATTTAAATAATTGACCTAAAGATTCGTTGGTTAAAAATGTATGGAATCGAAAAATAAGTAAAGGCAAATTTTTGCTTTTCTAAAAATATTTTATTTTTTATAACGTTGAGGTTGCAAGCATGCAGTTTACCAGATAGTAAATGTTCATTGCCGTCTATGGACGCCCATTGCAACCCAAGACAGTATGGAAGTTCCTTCTCAGGTAGACCACATATGCGTTGCTACGTTAAGTGTGTGTCTCTTGCCACATCCTTCAAACTAGATCGCAGCAGTGAGAACACTGATGTTATAAAACAAAAATAGGTTTGAGGTGATGGCTTCGGAGTTAGAGCCGTAGTTGTGGGTTCGTAGCTATTATTTTATATGTATTGTTTATTACATAGGATATTATTATAACAATAAAGATTCCGGATCTTAAACAATTAAATTAATTCTTGATAATAATTATTGCATCTCAAAAATATAATTAACGTTCGATACTTACCTTTTATAATATGTATAGTAAGCCTACCGATAGATATCTATGTTTCCACAGCAATCAATCATAATAGTAGGTAAGTAAAAATTATTAATACCCTACGATACGTCAGCTTTCAACAAATTTTAAACGGTAGTATGAATATAAATGAGAGAAAACGCTGATTATTCTAATATGCCGTGCCGTAAATTTATCACCAATAGTTTAACATACATTAAAGACATATTTTTTTCAAATATATTAATTACACAAGCGGCAATAGCCCAATGGATAGTGTGTCGTACTTACGATCGAGAGGTCGTGGATTCGATCCCCACTTCCCCATTAACGTGACTTACACTTAGAGTGGTTTACACTAGTATTTGTTGATACATTATGCATACATACATAGTACATTTGAATTATGAAAAAATACTACATACTTATATTAAATCATTATCGATTGTCAAAAACCACAATTCTGCTTGATATGAACCCAGATGGGTCTAAAGGGTCCAATTTTACTTAGTAATTTTACTTAATAATCTAAATTTACTTGTAAGTTATTCCCAAGTTTCGGATTTCCAATTGCACTAGATAACAATGTACCTATGTATTATCATATTTGTTGCTTTACAATTTTTTCCATTCAAGCAGACAACCGCTTTAATAATGCACAATCGCATAAAATGCAGTAGCCTGCTTTTCACACTCGATACCTACACCAGAATACGAAAGAATGTTCTTGCCACTGAGCAATCACCACTTTATATTAACTCCATGCTTTCATGTTATTAAGGTTAAAATTTTACTTGATGTAAAAAATAAAAACAATATAAGAGAGATAATATAATAACATTAAATTAAATTTGTGCCACAAAAAGCTTTTATGATGATTAAATATTTAAAATCGATAACAGACATGTCATTAGTCGTCACTATCAACGCCATAATCGCATGACAAATCGAAGTTTCATCAGCGGAACATTGGACATGTGTTAATGCACGACAATTTACAGTAATATTAAACACGGTAATCATTAGCGTGTGGAGTTTTTTTCACAAACTGTAACATTACAACCGGTGCCTGTCATTTTGCGTATTATTGCGGTGGAAGGTTACGTTTGAGGTTGCGTAACGGCCGTTCGACCGGCTCAGGCAGCAACCAACAATCAGCTGTAACAATAGACCACGCACAGGAAGCGATGGAAGTGCTAATTCGAAAAACGCAAACCACATCGTAACGAGCACAAAGCTTCGCGTAGTTCGTAGCGATGAAATGACTACGAAGGGGTCTGCAATTAGTGGCCGAGGCAAAATGGCTGCCATACCTAACGTGCCATTATCTCCATGCTAGCACAGCGCCAACCCTAATAGAAGCTACAAAGGTTTGTTTTACGCTCTCCGTGGCTCGTACGTGTCGGACACCCTCCCCGCGAACGATGTGCGTGTGTTAATTTAATTTTCTAGTTGCAGTAATTGCAGCGGAGCGGACCGGCTGACCGTGGGCCATTATGACAAGCTATTTGTATATTAAAAGTACATATTTACATATTACGATCTACATTTGGTGGGTGGTGGTAGTTTGGTGACTAATTGTGACAGATGTAATTTAGCTAATTGCTCCGGAATTACCTACTGTCGTATTACATTATTTTAAGTAAAGTCATGTTATAATTAATTTAAAATAAATTATTATATATTAAAAGCGGAATTTTTAACTTTTTTTTAATAAAAATGTAAACAATATTTTTCGATATCAATAAACAAACAACTTCTCACATGTTTAATGTATGTAGAATGTATGAGAACTTTAACATATTTAATTAATGAACTAATCCGATATCGGAATACATATAAAAATACCTTAATGATAAATCTCTATACACGGTCGCTTTCAACCGTATCGTATACGTATCTACATACAACAAACAATTGCAAACAAATTGGTCAAAATCTATCTGTGTGGCAAAAGTAAAACTGAATATCAGAAGCGTTGTAGGCGCCCCGCCGCGCGCGCTTTATGCGCGCCGACGCATTTGTCATGTTAACACTAAACGTATGAAGAGCCGTTATTAATGACGAAAAGATTATGTCGGCTCAGCCGATTGTTGCATTGTACGCGGTACGCTCGCCCGCGCTCAATGCGGCGATTCCCTTTATTTGATTTTTAAACTAATATAAAACGTGTGCTTTCAACCTCGGCTCCGGACTAATCAAATGGTATTATAAGAAAATACCCGTTGAGGTTATTTATGCATACAAAAAGGTAAACGATGTAATTGTACGATAATAAGAAAAAGTCCGGTGCCGGACCGCTTTTTATTGCGCACACGTCTCGCGTTAGCCATTAACCGTTTAACATACAAGTATAGTGACAGCGGTGGAAAAAACGTAGATGATTATATTGAAATTCTTAAAATCGATCATTTACATGCACTTTTCATGCTTTATTGCTTAACAAGAAACTTTAAATATTGAATGTTGAGCAGCTTTAAAGTGTGCGCATACGAATATGTCGCAAAATATACATGTACATATTTATTAATGCATTATAACGGGAAAGGAATTTTTAATGAGTTATTCCACTTATTTAATGTTTGATCTTCTCTTGAGTTTCTATCGTGAAGAAAATCTGAATATGATAAAATAAAATAACGAAACTATAGCTACAAATACAGTGTAAATCACCAAAATGATCTAAAATTTTTTATTGTTTCACATATACAATTTATCTCCCAAAGTTATATAATAAATCTGTAATACCTAACATTTAAGATACAAACAAGTCACTTTATAGCTGTATTCATTATAAAATCTACGTTAGTTAATGGAGCTACAAAAATTAATTATTTAGTGGACATTCAATATTACCGGAGTAGTGTCTTTGGCTGTATAAAACAGTTCGTTTACGACGCGTTCATGAAGCAATTATCAGCAGGGGTCCCTAAACCGAGAGGTGTAATGTCATAAACTCATAAACCGCCTTCCGAGCCAGGTGTGTGCCAGCATCATTAGTGATGTACCAATGGGAACAAATTATCCATTAGCAACCAATCCAATGCTCCTTTAAATACATGTTCCGCTTTCCATCTGTCCAACCGAACAGCAATGGTTTATGCTTTTTCGTAACAAAACTTCAATCGTGGATCAGTTTTTTCTTCACACAGAAGTTATTTGGCATCGTTTACAAATTTATTGTTCCTAATTCCGAGAACATTGTCGTGCGCGCTCATTGATGTTTCTCATAAAATACACCAATTAAGATTTTTTTACTCAACCCTTTTTATAGATCGTCTTACAAAAACGATAGCAATCGAACTTCCAACTAACTGAGCGGTTACGACGATGCTAAAAAGGCAATGTAAACATTAATGCACCTACGGTAAACATGACTCAGTATTTTGTACCGTCTAGACTAGACGGTCGTCGCCCTTAACATTTTATCATTATTATAACTGCGAATAACTATTTTCATGCCTAATATGAAGAGCTTATAGATTAGCGTCTTTTGTAGATTCTTTACGACCTAAAATGTACAGCAACGTCTTGGTTGGATGTCGTTGGAAGCTTTGGCAAAACACATATGTGCTTCGTTTTTGTACGGAGACGTGTCGGACCTTCATATAAATTGTTTATTAAAATTCCGTGCCAAGCGTGAATACGTTGATAAGTCGAAAATGGACATTTTTAGGGGCAGTCATTTTAAAGTTTGAGTTATCTCTGTAAATCGCTGTTTAATTTTTTTTAAATACTTTTTTATTGAAATGTTATTATTTTAGTAGGAATTTTCGAATAATATGAGAATATTGAGAGACCGA
Source organism: Udranomia orcinus (assembly GCA_018247775.1). Lineage (NCBI taxonomy): Eukaryota > Metazoa > Arthropoda > Insecta > Lepidoptera > Hesperiidae > Udranomia > Udranomia orcinus. The sequence continues at coordinate 8,403 of DWGW01001246.1, forward strand.
AATACAGCAATTCTGATGTCTAATGTACAAGTCGACTTATCAACTTATTTACGCCTGGTACGGAATTATATTAAAACAAAACATTTATATTAAAAAATTTAATGTTGGATGGATCGTGGTCGCACTATTACCGTACGGTTAAAAATAGCTACTTCTATCCGATAAAATTGTCCAATCTACACACATACATAGACATGGTAACCTATTTATTCTAAAAGTCGGATCTAATACTATCCAGGAACTAATTTAAAATGTTATGTGCATTCACGTGAGTAGATGATTGGTTTAGAATTTTAGATTGCTCTTAGCCATTTCATTATGCCCACAATCACCTGTAACTCGTATGCAACCAAAATTTATTTGGTTGCATTTTAATTTAATGTCCAAATGAAAATATTGCATAAAATCTATCAGTATATGCACTGACCGTACAAGAATTACTAGTCATTATTACATGTAATTTGGACAGCAAAAAGCCTTAGAATGATGTCGCATCGTCTGGTGCAGTGGTGTTCAAAGTGAATTCCAAAGAATTATTGGGATTAATATGCCTTTCTCCATTACATCTTTCTGATGATTATGAGGTCTATTTGCTCACACACCTTTGTGTTAATTGAACTGTATTAGATGACAAGACACAGAAGACAGAAGTATAAAAATGTTGTCACCTAATTATATTGATTGTTTAATATTTGCAATTTGATTGATAATTGACATTTGTACACTTGTAAATATTTTAATTTTAATTAATATACATATACAAAATAATAGATAGGGATATAATTCCCGGTATTAATGCTAAGATTCCATCTCAATCTACATAGAAATTAAACTTTTATGCCCTCGGATACAAACGTTGTAGTCAAATATTTTCCAAATATCTAGCTAATAACATCCACTAATAATAAAGTTTGGGAAACTCTCTGGGCACCGCCAGAACAATTTCAGGTTCAATTTACTTTCTACTTATAAGGACAATTTTCAATTTAATGCTGTAATATAACTTTGTAATAGAGAAGTTACAAAGTCATTGTATATAAATATTTAGTTTGAATGAATAAGTAAAAAACCGTCTATAACAAAATTGAATTAGCAATGAAAATAAATACATCGAAATATAATAATATTATTGAGCAGATATTTAATTGGGTTTCAATTGTTGATATTATACTGCACTTTTGGGACGAAAACAAAACGACTATACGATCATATCTGTCGTTCCGTAAAAAATAATTAGTTCCGACATTGCAGCTTTGTCCCGTTCCAGCCTGTATGTGGCGTTTTATTTTTTACGGAACGATAGATATGATCGTATAGTCTTTTTAAGATCGTAACTCGAAAATGGATTTTAAATGTGTCGTTTTCGTCCCAAAGGTGCGATATAGTCAATTATAACTATTAAACTAATACATATAGCCAAATATAATGGTACATATGTATAGCTAAATATACTAGTACATTTTTCATACTTTGAAGTGTTTTAACATTTTTGTATAGGTATTTGATTACCATTTATAGAATATTTATATATATATCTTAATATTTGTTTAAGGAGACTCAATCGGCTCGGCCTCGAAGGTGCCGTTGGCGAAAGTTAACATTGCCATAGATACAATGGGGACAGTCCTAGATCGTCCAGGTAAAAGTTTTGTGACAAGGAGACATTTGAAAAGGTACATGGGAAGGGAGGGGGTGAATGATAGATTAAAATAGTAGTAACCAGGAGTAGGAGCCAGTATTTCTGATGTATATCGTAATACAAAAATAGTCAGGTCAGTGCGTCTTAAAAGTGATCGTTACAATCTTCACTCATCACATATTCCATCAGAAAATAAATCATTTTTGTATCTTACATCAGATATAAATTTAGGTCAATGCGACTCAAAAAGTGATTGTTACGATTTTTTTGTCACTCGTCAGTTTTATTTATTCCAACCAGATGAATTTCTTCCATCAGAAAAAAAATCTTCCATCAGAAGAAAGTCATCACTTTATATATCGCTTTCCATTTCTAAAACATCACCGTAGACGTGAAGATGTCGTATGAGAGGCTCCGCGAAGCGGCTCGCGCGTACGTGGCCACTTGCGACCTGGTGCGGCAGTTCAACCGCAGCGAGGGGGTGCTGTTGCTGCTGCTGCTCGTCTACATCATGGCGAACATGATCACCGCTGCTTTCAATGTGTTCATGAGCCTTACGATACAAGGTTTCTATTTTTAATATTGAGGTAACTGACAATAATGCAGTCTGCCTGATAAGTGCTCCACTAGATGGTAAGATGGTAACTGCTGTGGGCATCTGTAATCAATTCAACAGAGTATTGAAATCCAAAAAAGAAATAATAGATTAACGAAATATTCAACTCACAATGTCCATGTAAAGTGTGAATTAAGTGAAAAAAAATCGTGATGTTTATAATAACGATTGATATTATTATGATCGTGTCGAGGTTGATAAAGGTGATGATAATAATGATGATGATAAAGGTGATAATTATTATATCGCAAAAAAATGATTTTAGGGACATTATTAACATTTGCTTGTACGAGTATATGATACTCGTATGTATATTGATAGTGATAAAATATGATGTTAATGACAGTAATTATAATATGATAATGGTGATTGTGGTGATGTTGCAGAAAATAATTTTAGGGAAGTTATTGTACTGCGTGTAACCTGGTATCTTCTTCTGGTCTTCCGAGGCCAGATGCTGGTCGCACCGAGCCACGCTATGAACGAAGAGGTAAGTTTAAATGATAGATATTATTTGACCCTAGTTGACCCCACTTTATTGGTTTTAGGTTTTAATTAAAAGAAAATGTATATGTATATGCAGGTAAGACGGACCCGTAATCTCCTATGCAAGGTGATGTATGCAGTGAGATGCAGATACGACTTCAGGTTACCAGAGCTGGATGGATTGATCACCCACCTGATGCTGAACCAGCCCGTCTACACCACGCTGGGCATGTACACGATGAATAGGCCTCTTGTTATTACGGTGAGTTGGGGACTTATTACCTTTGGTTGTTATAGACTGGGGATCAGAGGATTCTTGGTTCGGATGGCAGGGTCGCCATGTCGGATGTAGATGGAAAAGATGTTTGGTAGCCGATTAAATGCTTACTGATCCATTTAATGTCTTCTATACAAATTAATAAAATTGGAGCGTCCAAATTTATTTATTTATTATTTGAAATAACCTCTTTTTACTAAATGCATATACATATATACACGGTACATATACCGAAATAAGATTTTTATAACATTATACAATGTTTGTCTGTCTCTCTGTCTGTCTGTTTGTTCCGGCTAATATCTGGAACGGCTGGACTGATTT
>DWGW01001247.1:0-11743 GCA_018247775.1 Udranomia orcinus
CTTTACATATGTGTGTGGGTGCATGACGCACACACCCGTCGGCGTCGATTAGCTATATTGCGGAGTGCATTCACATGTGGACGAGTGTGTGTGTACGTGCGTGGCGGCGGTCCGTCTCCCACGAGGCGGCATCTGGCGCGCACATGGCATGACGTCACGCGACAACAACATCCGCACTCCGCCAACACCGCCTACAGCCAACACCCAACACACAACACACAACAACCAACACACAACACCCAACACACAATTTCGCCATCGTCGCATCCGACAAGCCTCCGTGTACTGTCACGAGCGGTGACACTTCGCTATTTACTTCCTTATACTCGTAGTTATATACATATATACTCGTAGTTATAACATAGTATATGTTGCAGTTTATATTGTATTTTGTAATTTATACAGTGTTTTAAGTTTAACTTCACTGATTAGTATATTGTAAAGTATACGATACGTATAATTAGATATATGCATTGAAATATGTATAGAAAATTATAAAATATACAAGGATAGACGAAATGTATATCTTTAGTAAGTTTTACTGTTTATTCACCCAGATACCCTAAGATAAATCCTTAGAATTTTCATGGCACATGCGGATATGTCAGTTGCAGGTCTGACGTGAAATTTACCTCCAGGTTAATGTAATGTGAAACCTAATTTCTGGTCTGCCATATGCAGAACATAGCAATAAGTTATATATGTTTATAAATTTACGTGCAAAATGTTGGCGACATGCTTACAGAAACATGCTAAATACTAATATTTATTCATCCATTCCCTTTTGACCTTGTCATGAATGATTTCAGTGCGAGATACATGGTAACTTAATTTAAGGACGACGACGGCAAAATTTCATTTGGGGGTTAAAATTTCAATTTGGTAATTCAGATTAATTTTTTTGATGAAGTCTATAATCATTTACGGCAAACTGAAAGTCACATTAACCTATGAATACACAGTGGATCGCCCTATCATACTTTTCTTCACAGTGAAAGGACACTGAACAGCACAACAAACAAGCCGTGTCGCCGTGTCGATTAACGTTTTTTAAACCAATCCATAACGCGATGACAAAAAATTATGTGTATAGTTGATTTAGTATAGCAGCGCAAATTTATCAAATGTATACATCATCGCTTTATGTGCAACCCAGGTGAGAGTCGTTAGAATTTTCCCATATAAAATGTATGGATTCAGTAATGCCGTAAACATCACCGTAAACAGTTAATATCATTCTTAGCCCATTTCGAATATTCAGTTAAGTCGAAAAAAACATAATTGTGTCGAAATAGAAATATTTAAAAATATTCACATAATTGATAACATAATAATTCAACAAAATACGGTAAATTTTTGTCGAGCGGTAGGCGATATAGTAAAATTAATTCTCGGATCTGCCACTTCGCAACACGTACAATCTTTACGACACGCACACTTACACTGGGACATAGTATGCGATAAAACTCGTTCGTGAGTGTCCTCCCCGCGCTTCGCCGCGCGCCCCCCGCACGCGCGCCGCGACCAACTCGCCACACTTAGTACGTACCACGTTCTCGTTCAAGAAACCTGTATCGTTCGAGTGAACTATGTTTAACAGATGAGCGGACAATAAACGGTAAGCTATTGTTTAAATAAAATATTTATAACTGTTTTTATGCGTATCTATGAGTTTGGATACACTAAAACTGAATATTTTCAAATTGCAGCCTTCTCGACGACACTAATCGACGTTTTGTACGTACGCCTGAAACAAGTAATTTTGAAAAACTTTGGAAAACCTAAATGGAAATAAGATCGTCGACTTTCCTTCACAAAATGAAATGGGGAGATACTAAAACAATAAAATTTATTCGACTGTATGAGATGTATCCGTGCTTGTGGGACACCCGATTACCAGACTATAAAGATAAAAGGCTTCGAACGACAGCATTGAATAGAATTATAGCAAAAATGGATACTCCCGGCATAGGAATCTACGAATACAAGAATAAGATAAAGAACCTTCGTTCCCAGTACTGTCAAGAGTTGAAAAAGATTAGAGAATCGAAGAGGAAAGGCGGTGGAGTTTACAAACCAATGCTGATTTGGTTCGCTGCTATGGACAAATTCCTCAGAAGCGTCGTTGTTCCCAGAGATGTAGTCAGCGAGCCAGAACAGCGACGAGAATCCCCAGACGTCTATGTAAGTATACTGTTGACTTGTTGACTTGACTTGTTGTTGTACTATTGTGATACAATTGACTTTCACAAGTTTAAAAATGACATACACTTAACACTCAAACGAGATCGCTAAGCGGACTACAAAAATCAACCGTAATTCCTAAGTTATAAATAATTTACACTTTATGTAAATATTCCTAACTCGAAATATTTTTTGACTATATTAAATATTCGAAGTATACTATCAAATGGGATTAATAGTAATGATAATTCTCAACCATACATTTTATATGGAAAAATTTAAGCGACACTAGTGGTCCTGGACGTAACGCGATGAAATATACATTCGATAAATCTGCACTGAAATATGCATCATCGCGATACGTCCAGGTATCGCTCTAAAACGTAGGACGGCGACACGCGGTTTTTGGTATTAGTATAGAGTAGATATATAAAAATATAACTTAATGAAATTTTGAAGACGGTATAACATTTCTTATATAGCATCCCTTTTAACCGAGGCGCCCTAACTTGAACTTGAGGGATACTAACGCGTTACTAGTCATGTAAGATAGAAACCTAGACCTTATACTGACTTGATTACAGGTTTGTTTATAGGCTGCATTGACTTACCCTCACGTGGACCGCATGGTGACTGATCAACTCAATGTATTATAAAATCGTAAAAAAATTATTATAAAAAATTCAGAGGACATAGCGATGAACACATTGCCTACCGTACATTTTTTTGCATCTCCACCTTTTATACCACCACCTTTTTTATATATTCCACTATTGGTTTTATAATTTAATTTAAAATTGTTTTAGTGTGCCAATTACCCAGTAATTAAGGAAGAATCAGATGCTGATAGCACAGAGAATGAAAGTTCCACACTCGACGAACTAGCGAATGAAGTCCCCAATCAAGCTAACGATACGTTGATGTCATCAGCTCATGGCGATTACGACGGAACGTTGAACCATGTGGGGAGTGATACTGAGAGTCTACGGCTCCTGAAGCCGAGGATACAGGGGATACAGAGTATGCTAGTGGACAAGGGCCCGACATCAGAGTTCGATGTGTTCGGACAGAGCGTGGCCGCGCAGCTCAAGAACATGCCCTTCGAAGACGCGTTGCTTCTGCAACTGGAGATCCAGCAGCTCATCACTACGAAACGAGTAGCATTAAACAGACTCACGAATACTTAAAAAATAACAAGTAAAACATGCTTTTGGAAAACTGAACAAAGTTTAATTTTGCAAAATGACATTCCAGTAATTCGTTATTGTTTTAAATTAATTATTAAAAAGATTGTTTGTTAATTCTACAGCAAAATGTTGAAATTCGTATTAAGTTGAAATGGTCTTCGGCAATAGGAAAAGTAATACGAATGTACATTTATATGTAAACGTGACAAGTGTCATAACAAAAACAACTCCTAGAATAAATAGATTTATGCTAAAGTAAATAGTATGATTCCAGATTCATTTTCGCCCTAAAATTTTCTTTACGGTTATTTATAATAATAAAGTAATAAAGATGTAACGATATTTTTTTTTTGCAAGAAACTCTTATTTTACGACAAGATTTAGCGCACAGTTCGAACTTCAGCACTATTAGAATACAACTACACTACAATACACCGCCGATTCGACATGCTGAAGTGAAACTTCTTCTTGGTGTAGTTTTTGCAAAGTTTCAGTTGTTTTTGTATAAGCTGATAATTTGCTTATTTTCAAATTTAATTGATCTTTGTCTTCTTTTTTATTATCGATTTAGTCAACCCTACCCTGCCTTCTATTTTTCTCACACTAAAAGCAAAACATCTGTTCTTAAAACGTGTTGTGTTAGATTACTGCAAATTATCATCCACATGGTCGGACTCTTAAGATAAACAGGATGTAGACACGTTGAATGAGGACGCCTCTGGACTGCTTTGATGGACCTCTTGCTATTTTTTGTGTATCGTTTAAGTGAAAAGGAATCACTTAAAATATATGTGAATGATGTTTATAAATTTCCACGCCTATTTCAAGTCGTATTTAAGGCGGCAGTGTACGTTCGTTCCCGGCTCGACGGGGCGGCTCTAATGGCACTCGCAACGGCGTAATACGTAAAGACTAAGTTTGACGCATTGTGCCCGACGTCTACAAACATCCCTTTGTCGACGTCAACACTGCCACTCGCAAAAAACTCTACGAAAGAAATTGTTTCTTTTGACACGTACACACCCATTTTCCTCGGTTTTGGCATCCGCTGTTAAATTAAACGCTCGATTTTGTACCGTTTCAAGCTTTTTAACGTCGACAGATGCCAGTTTTGACAAAAAGGTTAAAATAAACTTCAATATGGCGTAAACTGCGTCAATCTGATTATTTATTTTTAGGCAGTGTTTTTTTTGTGGAGCTTAAAATGTCGATGAGTAAAAAAATAATTTATAATTGAAAGCACTTTATTTGCGCAACGAAAGTTATAGATAACGAAATCCCTCGGGAACAGCAATATGGACAACAGAAAGGGATTCGGTAGTTGAATGCGGCCGCATGTTGCTCTGGACGAACAGGTGGTGCGTCTGGGATCAGTGCACAATGCACTTGCACAAAAGCCCGACAGATGGGCTTCATGAATAAAAATTGATTGCTTTAAAACCACCATAAGTATTATAAACAAGTTTATCTGGGTCGAAAAGTCGAACAAAAGGTATATGAGTCAATTTTTACTCGTGTTTTGAAAGATACGCGTTCATTTTATGTGATGTTGGTTAATAATCGCGCAGGGAGCGAGCGCAACTAGCTAAGTGTACGAATAACACCTGCAAACAAAAATGTCAATCAAAAATATAGATTAAATATACCTGTAAGATATAAAGAGTTAATATAATTACGTTACGTTGTGATAAAAAAATTGATTAAAACATGGTCCCGAAGTGAGGGTAATTACCACCATGTCTGACCGACCCGTTCACGAGCTGCCAAGTCAAATAATAAATCATTAGTTTTAATTTTAAATAATTAATAATAAATTATTTCATACTGTGATGGGTAACCGGACATAAATACGTGAGCCTGGCTCGCACTTGGCATCGTATTTTTAATTGTGGGCAGTGATTGACTCAACCCAGCTGTTTGTCAGGCTCGGCGTCGGTGAACGGCTGTGAAAGGCACTCCGGCGGCAGCCGCATTGACCGCGCTCTGTAAGGCTTTATTAATTAGCATCGGGTTTTAGTGCAGCCGACATTTTAAATTAACGTTTCAGCGGCTTACATGGTTGAACGTGAATAGTTTTATAATTTATGTATAATGCCGATAATGTAAACTGTACGTACCATATACCTGATTACTGCTCGGGCCTTTAGTTAACAAGATCATTTTTTTTATAATTTAATACAGTTATGTAATTACGAATTATATAATACGTAGGCGGTTTTATTATTTTAACTTATACCGCCATATATGTATAATGTAATGTAGCGTGTATATGACGTAACACCCTCAAATTGGTCCCATCTATGATCGCTACTCCCAAAGACTAAGAACGTATCCAAAAAGTACATATATATATACTCGGTATAATCTAGATACAAATAGATCGAACGCACTTCTCAGAAAAAATACAGGTATTCAGTATTTTCTAAAGCTATTCAGTAAGCTATTAAAAAGATACTAGCTATCAAAATGAACCATCGTGGAGGTATGCCGATTTACAACCGATTGTTAATCCAAAAGTTTTCTATTAAGCACACCCAACCGTTTTGTTGACACAATATGCCTGTTACCTACATGTCATGTTCACGACACACCGACGAATTCGACGGAAACCTGTCCACTCTCCGCTTACCGCGAGTACTCGAGACGCATTAACGTGCCTATTTACTTAGGACCGCCGTGTGAAAACATCGCTTACAGTCGCTCACGAAACGCCTTTCTTTACAACGAGCACTTTATTCGAATTTATTTTAGAAATGGCCGATGCTGCGATCTCACGCCGCGATAAAGTGTTGTCACACAAAAAGTTGCCCCTCCCGAGAAACATGTATAAGTATAGAACTCACTCGGCTCAGATAAAGTGATTAATGTGGCGCGAGGCGTTCTTTCAGCGATGTAATCTTAAAAATGGCTCGATAATGGTCGGTTACAACAAGGAGAGGATTATTTACTTTCTGTACGGCAATATATCCGTTGGCGCGGAGGTTTTAGAGGTCGTTTTCGGTCGGTGCCGGTGTCTAACAGCGCAGCAAACGCGCCGCTAATGTGGCGGCGGGTCCGGCGCGGCGGAGTGCTGCAAGCCTATAATTTGTGCGTTTGTCGCCGCCGACACTAAGCGCTTTTCAGATTCAGCGTTTTTCCCCCTATTGTGTACTTATGTTAGAGATTCAGTTTACGACGACAGGATGCAAAGAGCATGTATTGCTATATTTCTCTTTGGTTTTATAATGTATCTATTTAGGAGTCTGTTTGTCAGAATCTATTTAGGTATATGGACATATCTAACGATTTAGTAGATGTCTTACCAGCGGGTATCATTTCGTCTATCGCACATAATGTTAATATATAAGTATTTCAGGCTGAGAAGAGCAGTAGAATAACGAATGGATATTGACGACGATGACGGCGAGCGCCGAAGCGTAACTCTTTCAGAACTCACAATGTCGAGTAAGTGGGTGTCGTGAAGCGCGGACATTAACGCCTAATGACGCGGATCGTGTATAAAAGCTAAATGGCGGCAATTGAACCCGCTCGCGCCTAAATGCGGGCTTACGACGCGATTTGTACCCGACAACGACAACACTACACTGTACTTTCTCTTTGATGGACTTACAACGATTAAACTGCTCCTCGTGCAAGTAGATGCTCAGATAACGATAGTTTCAGTCAATATTATTATTAAGTTCTTTACAACAGCCTTCGTAATTTGCCATCATCATACTATCATACTGCCCACGTGAGATTTATAGCAGTGTAGCTTATAGTACCCACATATTAAATCACTAAAGTCTATTATCACAGATACGATAAAACCTTTGAAAATATGACAACTAGACTAATGTCGAATAGTTTAAAAACCTTACTTATCCCTAGCAGAAAAGGCGGACCACATTTGAGACAAAGAATGAGTAAGTAAGTCGGATATAATTAATTAAATCTTTAATCGTCTTAGAAAAGAGAAATGGCCAGGTAGTAGTCACCGGTAGGTACTCACAGGCAGGTAATCACGGGTAGTAGTATATTATCTTTACAATACTGTATTTTTAAGAAATATCGGACTTCTACCTAAGAAAATTGCCGTCGTGAAATCTTTACGATACACCTGATAACTACGAAAGAATAATAAAAACTTCGAAAACATGGAAACAAACATAAAAGAAAAACAAATAATTGTGGAAACTTCCTAAAGTTGTTTCCTTAAGCACATGATGTGTTTCTGAAAACACGAGCATAGCGTTCTCGTGTGAGGAAATTTCAACTTATGTTTTGCAAACAATTTGCAATGTATCGATTATCTGAAATCTATCCCGCTCTTATTAACTTACGCCTACTTATGAACTTTATCTTTATTAAATATTAAATGGACACGGTTACCTACATATTAAACAACAGTAATTTGTTGATTTCGAGTTTACAGAAAAGTAAAGGAAAAATTTATTTGTCTCTACTGCCGTTGCTGTCGCTTATGTACATATATTTTTTAACACTAAACTATACTTTTAATAATGTTTAACTTCTACAAATTGCTAAAACACCGACTCCAGTACGTATGATGCTCATAGAGTTATAATTAATTTTGGAATCAATATGACATCTATTTCTAGAGGTAACCACAGAGACCAGGATAGATTAGTTTATATTGACTTTCAGAAGATAAATTAGTTTATATTATGAGTACGATTTTCCTGTCCACTACAATATAAAAATAGGCATTAGAACTCTTCAGCTGCCGATGGAAACCACCGCCCACGGGAAATATACTGTTAAGCAGCTTCCACATGATAGAGCTCACATTTGAGACTTAATAGAGAAAAATAATTGATACCTTATTAATTTTTTTTTAATAGGTAGGTAGATTTTACTAAGCAATTTTCATATTTAGCTAATAAATATCTTGCGCTAGACAGTAATAAATTTGCCTACTCGGACGTTATTTAACAACTACAAATTCATTACTTTACTTCCATATACGCGTGTGAAAAACACAAAACAAAAATACAAAGGAGCCATAAATATGGCCTGCCTAGATGTTGCTCCTTTATTTAGCTATCTTACCAATCTCCCTCCGTAATATATAACAAGCGGACGCAGCAGATAGCGGAGAGCCATCATTAGAGAGATATGAGGAGCAATGCCGGCCATTGTGCAACTGTGACAGTTGTATTGTTCGCTCGCACCCGCCGCGGACACGCCCGCCTCCGCGGTGTTTCGGTGGAGTCTTTGTTTGCTCCTTACTGTATATTTATGAGAATTTTTATTGGTGTCAACAATCTTATGCGGCCCTATAATAATTGTAGCTACGATTTTCTGAGAGGCTTTTTACGTTTTATATATTCATCGAATTCTAAATCATTCGCCAGAAATCTACAAATTTGGGGCATCGCTTTTAACTGATTTTTCGTGCTTTGTATACCCAAATATCATATTTGTTTATTGGCGATAAAACCCCTTTATTTCACAATGGGCGAGGCACGACCACGAGGCAAATTACTAATTAATTTAAAATAATTCCTTTTTCCATATAATTATAAAAAATAAACATAATTATAAGAAGAATGCAGTGTCATGATTTTTAATATTGCATAAAAATTCACTATCCGGTATTATATCCTACCAGGTAGAGATGAGGCAAAAAATATACAAGACGTCAGATGGCAACATCCGAAATTAAAACCTGTTATAAAGGGTCGTTAACATAATCGAATGTTTGAAAGTTTCCAAAAACATCTCTTTGAGGCGTTATCAGATTTAATAACCATTACAGTGATTGCCGGCACCCCAACACCCCCCGCCCCCCGGCCGGGCGCCCGCCCCCGGGGCTTTATATCGCTAAGTCCCGTCCCTCGTCAGCGCCTGTCCCTTTTGCCGTAATTCTAAAAATTTGATATGCCATTGAAATAGCCGAGATTTATGAGCTAAAAGAAACTTTAGATACTGTTGAGTTGACGCGAGGGTTACTACGCAAATGTTTTGAGTTTATATATTTTTTATTTACGAGCACGAGTTGTATACTAAAATATGTTTGTGTTTTTATGAGGGATACACAGATACCCGATGTGTGGAACAATACGCCTAGTTCTTATCATAGTTACAAATATAAATACGTACCGACTACATTAGGACTGGAAATACATAATTTATCAATACCAAATAGAGGCTTTGGTTGAAAATGGTAGAAATGTTATTATATACAATAGCACAACAGGAGCAGGCTCAGTTCGCTTCCCACAACAATAGATTAACTAAAATCATCTTTTAAACTCCACGCTGGTTTGTACCAGTAGTGCCGGGACCAACACACAAGTACACAAAACACAACACAAAAACTCATCTTAACTTCTTCCTTGATTTATATATCTTTGTTATTAGTTTCCGTTTTGAACTGAATGTTTGTATCGGCGTGTCAAAACTTGTGTTCAACTGTATAGAACCTTCGCACGCTTTCACAATGATAAGTTATCGCTCAGTTATCCAGTACTTATTATTGATTGTTCGACGAATAAATTCCAACAGGGCTGTTTTTTCACATATAATGAATTCTTCCCCGGTGACTAGATTAGCGGTCATTGTCGTCTATTTATCATACTTAGCCGTAACGCGTAAGATTTAGCAAGCTACCTGACGATGGAGATTAATCGTGTAAATCATTTCAGAGTAATTTTCTTGCATCAGAGAAAAGCAGTCGATCCCGATCGTTATCAACAAATTGGCAGTCGTTAAACCTTGTCAGAATCCATATAGGGATTAAAAATATTCGATGAACTCTATGCCCAACCAAATTTCCTTTTCTCATTGCAGCATTTGGTGGAGAAAGTTTAGCACATAAGATGGGTATATTTTTCCCCGCTAACCAATAACATGTCATCAGTTATTGCTCCTTCATACTCGACGCTATTGATCCGCGACGGTAAAGAATGGAAAAGTTCGTGCAGCCAGCTCCTTCGCTAAACTTCGCGAAATAATTTCAGCGCGGAGAATTCTTTTATTAGACTTCCATTATGATTCTGTGGACTTTGTTTGTTTTGAAAATGGCTGCGTTCTGAAGCAAAGTGTTATCGTTTATGAAATCTGATTATATTCCAGCTAAAAGTGAACTTTATACGATAATCCTATATTACTGTTAGAAGACGAGGTTCAAAGAAAAAGTACTTGCAAAATATAAGAATCTAAAGCGAACCCTCGAAAAATATTTCATGGGGTTTAGTAGTATAAGAACATCCTTTGAGTCCGGCGATGTTATCTTTATCATTCTTTATCTATAAAGTTATAAGTACACAGGACCGCATGGAGTTAGGGTTGGCTGCTTGGAGAAACGAAAACGTTATCTTTTCATCTGCTTAACATTATCGATTTTAAGATTTCGGATCACATCTGCATTTTGATATCAGTGGGGTCTTTCATTTGTATAGCTATTATTTTCTATTCGGTGTAACTTACCAGCCAGGTGACTTTGTGCATAATTCGCATTTTTATGATTACTCAATTATTGATTCTAGTATTTCAGTCACCCAAGAAGACCGCACTGTTCAAGTACTCATAGGTTTGTACTGAATCATTTGATCATTACGTATATTATTATATCGTGCCATAAATTGATGATGCCAGCTTACACTGACATACGAACAATAATTCTCTATAACAAATGCTATGAAATAAAATTTGAATAAAAAATTCAAAGCATTAAGTTAAATTCTCACAATACATTAAATTACGTGAGATTAGCAAAAAACATCCACGAACAATATCCCCTTGTCATGTCGACACAAAAAATATTAAAAGCCGCCCTCCGGTCCCGGCAGCGGCGGTGCGTGGAGCCTCCGACAAAACGATTAAATCGCACGCGAGCCCGCGGGGCGCGACTATCTCTGCCAGTGCACGCCGTATGCTAATATTATTGCACGATTGTTCTAATCCAATACTCGATATATGGTTATTGAATACATCGGGGCACACTTCCCGATAACCTATAATTATAGTATTCCTTAGCGGGTCTTAATTAGAAGTCGCGTATAAACTAGCTCGCAGCTAACTAAAGCAACTCAAAGCCCATAAAAAAGAAAACTGCACCGTCGGACCTTTTAATCCAGAACAGAATACTTCGAATAAAAAGGTAGTAACGGGAAACAGCTTCAACCGCAGCTGTAGTAAAAGTATATCGCCTACAACTTCTTTTCTTCCTGTTTATAGCTTTTATAACTAAGTGATGCACCAGTTTATCTAGTGGCAATGGTCCACTGCAACTTAAGTAACTATTTCAGTTCTCTTCATTACATCTGACTAACGATAATATGGAATATAACTCTCTCTTTACTTAATTATTCATGTAGGTAAACAAGGTAAACATGAATTAAAAATAAAAACTTGTAGGTATAATT
>DWGW01001248.1:0-11740 GCA_018247775.1 Udranomia orcinus
GTCTTCTTTAGGGAAACGAATTTCCAAAACACGTGTTTGGAGATTTTGTAAAAGCAAAAAAAAAATAAAAAATTTTAAATTTCATTTTTTTGTTTTTCTCCCCGCCAATATTCAGAATTGTCGTACCATTAGAAATAATCTCTTTATAAAAAGTATTAAAAAACTTTATAGTTTATTAATACTTTCACTCGTTGCTTGTAAATCTGTGATCTAACCATAGATAATAAACGTAAGAGCCCAAATAAAAATAATCGGTCTTAAAATTTCAATAAACTTTAGACGGCGAAAATCGGTTCTGTTCCGTAAAAAGCTTTACTTATTATTTTTAAAATATGTTAATATAATTTATTTAATCATAAGAAAATATATGTTTAGTGAGTAAAGGTCTTAGGAGGCACTACCGCCACACATATTCTATACCTGAAGTTTTTTAATGCTGAGTTCGTATGAGTGGGTCAAAGTGGTAAAAGAGATGAATTTAATTGAGGCCTTTCCACATATACTCAGGAGTGTCAACGCATCTATGGTCAACCTCTGGGGTTTTTAAGAAATATCTTTCACCGTGTCTTCTTAAATACACTTTGTTTCACAATTCATCTTTGCTCTTAAATACACAATTAAGCGGATTGCATGTTACTTTGGTACGTATTGTTCTATAACTGAAACAGTTCTAGTTTTTTTTAACATTAACTCTTTCTACATTTTTTGTTGGATATTTTTATAAAGGTAACCGTGTTCGTAGTTATCTGCTTATTCCTATTCATATGACCTAGTCCTCAATACATGTAGCAGTTTACTTCGTTAATCTGTTAATAATCTCGTGTTTA
This sequence comes from Udranomia orcinus, assembly GCA_018247775.1. Taxonomy (NCBI): domain Eukaryota; kingdom Metazoa; phylum Arthropoda; class Insecta; order Lepidoptera; family Hesperiidae; genus Udranomia; species Udranomia orcinus. The sequence continues at coordinate 828 of DWGW01001248.1, forward strand.
ATTGCCCTCGATTACTTACACACTGTTCGGTGTTGTGAAATAATATTTTTGTGTGTACTCGAAATACTTTTTTAGGCATAACAATATTACAATTTTAGGCTATTTAAAGATTTTGATAACTTATTTTTAAGGTATACAATCAAGAATTTTAATGAAATGTATTTTACGTAAGTACGTAAAATACATTTCATCAACTTTAATTACTTGACTAGGTAGATTAACCTACTTGACGAAGTAGTACCACAGATAAACAATGTTTAGACACTGGACTTTTTTAAAACTATATTTTATTATTAATTCTTTGTCTACCAAAAATTAGCATTAAATAGGCGGACTTAATGCCAAGAGGAGTTCTTTCCCAATCAACTTAGGGTGCAGTAGACTTGAGGTACATAATATTAGCGATGTAAGTTCTGCTCGTCGGTCCGTCCATTTCATTTCTGAAGTGTCAGCGCATATTGACGTATCCAGACGAAGCTACATCCGCAATCAGTGTAACCTTGACCTGTATAGGAGCTTTTGCGACGAACGCAGTATACGAGTTTAGAGGGCTTTCTCGTCAACTGCGCTGCTGGATTATTAAAAAATTCACGATTCATTTCATTTTTATGTACGCTGTGTGGGGCCGGTTGGTTTACAGAAATTTAAAGATATGGAGGGTCATCACGAATGTTAACATACAAAGAGTTTGATCCATGTCAGCGCCTACTTGACATTACTAACGAGAGAAATTTATAACATTTCATATGATAATAAAGACTTAAAACCACCTAGTTGTAATTCATTAAAAATCAATACGTATAGTCTATTCTATGCGAATAGCGTTAAATGCCTTTGAAATACCTTTAACTGACCATAATGGCAGTATTTATATAATATAACCACGTAGTTAATTACATTCTCGTTAAATGTAATGGTGGCTTAATCGTGAGTTCCCGTTACGTAATATGAAAATGTATTCAATCTGAGAGGACATTAGTCTGAAATCACACGTAGTGGTTATGTGATTTTCCATTATTATTGTTACTTTACGAAACATTGTTACTGTCCTCTATAAACAGTACTTTATATGTTTCCATAAAAATAGCTAACTACATACATAATAACAACATATAAAATAGTCGTTATTGTCCTATCATAATATTCCAAACAAAACGATTCTTTCTTCCTGCTGAGTTGGGTTATTTTATCTTCCGTCGAATTGTTTTATTTAATAAAATATCCTACATCGCTACTGCTGGCGAGATTATTTAATTAACTGGGATACTTCATGGAAACCTGGTAAGCGAGTGGTAAGTGAGTCATTTAATGAGAAACCGCATGCAGTTAGAATAACGTTACATGACGTTAAAGTTAAACCATGATTAATAAACGATTGGATTTATTGTATAAATATTGATTGGATTTATTGTATAAATAAATCCAAAACAAATTATTTATTGGATCTTAGGGAAAAGTAAATACTCATTCTTACTGCTTAATTCCACGACAAATTGTATTTTATTCAACGACGATTCAACAACGACGACGAATCGTCACCATGTGACATACATTTTAAGTAGATTAGTAATTGTTGAAATTGCTTGCAGCTTTATTTGAGTAAAAATTCTTGCAGAATAACGCATTAAACACGTGCATAACATACATAACAATATATCATCTATTTACGTACCTGTCTTAATTTATGGTTTTTGTCGTATTTGTGTCAAAATACAAAAACGAGTTCATAGAGAATGCTTCATCTCTATAGTTATAAAGTTGGCATGTGATCCATGTTGCCTTTGTTATTCTGCCAGTTTCAAGTACACTGAATAGGCTCTCGTGCCAGAGAGAATGATCAGTTTCAATTTAAAAGCTAGCTTTTTTATCTTCGCTTTTATTCAAACTCGAAAATACTTGGAGTACTACTTGCGCCGTAAGTAGTCTGAAATTATCCGAGTATGGAAAGGGGTATTTATTGCAACCTCATTTCGCTCTAGCGGATTTACCAGCGGGCTAGGTAGACTTGAGCGTAGGCGGGAAATACAAATTTTAATAAAATAAAATAATATTTTTTTTAATAATACTATTGGTATTATATTTGACTAGGTTACTATTGTCGTTTCAATTACAGAAGTGAATAGGGGCGACGCAATAGTCTACTACGGAGTACAAATGAGTAAATCTGCCACTGATTTCACGTCAGGTGATTTACTTGTACCTATCAGTGACTTTGGTCGTTGACATTGTTGTCAATTCAGTATTCAGTTGGAGCGCACAATTACACTAACATATATTTACTCGCACTTGTATGCTTCACATTTTGAAGACAAAGTTGTTACTGGGTGATTGTTAAGACAAATAAAAGGCTTACTCACTTGCAAAGCATTCGGAAAGCATTACTGATTTTTAAATCATGTATTCTTAAAACATGTATGTACATTCGTTGATGATATGGAGGATTCCTGGAAATCGAAAAAGGAAAAAGTATTCTATGAAAGTAGCTCATAGTAATTCACGAAATGTTTAATGAGCGTCAGGGACAATTTGTTACTGAGTTATTGTAAAGACAAACAGACGAGTATTTATGAGTGCTCTTGGCTGTATTGACTTGGACGGAGAAAAACAATTTTTATTCGTAGTTAACATATCGGGCAGTATCGATCCAGAAAAAAAAAGTTTGTCTTTTATTGTCTATGAGCTATATAGTAGTTCACGAAATGTTTAGTTAGCTATAAGGTCAGGGACAATTAAATACCTTAGGACATAGTGTACTATGACCGTTGGCGACCGATGGCGTAGACTCGATTAATGTCCACTAACAAATGGATAAATTAATTACAATCAGGACCTTGTGTCCTTCCTGGTGACGGTCCGCACGTGCAATCTACATACTGTAAGGATTTATTTATGTATGTATAGGAGTGAATATTCATTAAGAATCACTTCTGACTGTCAATCGTCCCTATACAAGTAATTTTATGCCAAATTGGTATTAGAGGAGTCTACTATTTTTCCCCCACTGTCACAGCGTCTAATTGGTGTCAGAGGAATCTAATAGGGACAATTCGCCCCAGTTACATCTTAGCATTTTAGGTTTGTTCCAGCGGTAACATAAGTTTCGGAATTAAGACTTCATATTATATTTTGTGATTGTCACCTTCATCGTTAGTAAAGAGAGTGTTAGGACGGTATATAGTGATTGTTTTGGCTACAATTTAGTGTTAAGTAAATGCCAATTCGTTTATCCTTGAATTTGAAAGTCTTAAAATGAAAATAAATTAGCTTATTCAAGTTGTGCATAGTCAACGTGTAGGACAAGCTTAATCGTTTTATTTGCTAGACAGTTTCCTCGATTCTGTATGGTTTTTTAATCTTTTCGAAGACGCAACCTATTTGTATGTTCTTCTGGCGACCCCCTTGTGACGACTTGTGACGATGAAGTAAAATTATATCAACTTTTTTAAAGATTACATATTTCTATTTGTCCATTTTATTCTGTTGTCATCTAATTCCGATAACCAAAATCCTATCGATGAATAGGAATGCTTTGTAATGTCTGTTCTTATACACACACACACATACACACGCACACACACACACACACATACACACACACACATATACACACACACACACACACACACTCGCATACACACACACAGTCTATAATGTTTTTCACACTGATAATGAAACTGCAAAGTTGTCATGAGCATGATACTCTACAGCTGTCAGTATTGTCTGTGAAGAAAATTAATTACTGTTTACAAATACGGCAAAAGTGCAGTGTCATTCCTGATTTATATTCCTATTCGGTTCGGCTATCCGGTTTATTATTTTCATAGCCTTATTGTTGTTATGTTTAAAGAAAAGATACAAAGTTTGCAACAGATGGAACTTACTTATTCTAGCCAATACATTGTATCTCTTTAAATGTTCATTACATACAGTAAAACAGTAATATATGCTATTTTTCATATATTTTTTAATAAAAAGTATCTTATGTTACTTCTAATAAAAGTGAGACTACAATCCTTATGGAGCCCCTTTAACTGTCAGTAAATGTTAACACATCGTCATCAGCGCGATAGTACTTCTTCCTGAGGGGAGGACCGTTCAACGTTATGCAATAACTCACCATCACTGTCATCAATGTATACCATTTTTATAACCGTGTTCCTACATTTTAATATGTGGTGGTGTAAGGTACATATCCACACATTAAAATGATTTTATATAATTTATAAGTGACTTGCATTTTTGTATCGGAAGATTGAAGCCATTTAACACATACAACAATAAAGTTGTTGCTTATACACAATAATAGCCGATTGTTGCAAAATACTGATAACTTGAATTAATGACATATTTTTCCTCAAACTTACTTCATGTACCTACTATTAATTTATAAAAATAAGCACCAAGAATAAGTATGGCATAAATCCATTGTAATCTCTTAGCTAGTATTTTATACTTGAGTTGAACGTTATCAGATACCCTAATTGGCCTCAGCGAATTCAACACAAATAGAATTATTACACGTATCACATTATCTACGTTATTATAAGAATAAATTTTAAACTTAAAATATCATAATAACAACCTTTAATTATGTTGGAAACAATAAAGTAGCATTAAGTCCATAAGATGTTACTTATAAGCGGTCATTGTGCCTTAACCCATACTTAGATATGGGAAAATAACTCTGTCTCTTTGTCTGAACTAATTGTGATGAAATTTTGTGTGAAGATACTGGAGTTAAACTCAGTAAAGAACCTAGGATCGTTTTCTATCCCCGAAGTCTTCCCCCCAGGTAGTAAAGAGAATGAATCAGGAATCGGCCAAGATCTTTACTGAAAAAATGCGGGAAGAGCCGTGGGGATAAGCTAGTCATTAATATAACAACATTGTACATAACTAATTGGACATAAGTATCTTTGAGAAGCGCATTCAGATATCTTCATTAGTATTAATGTTATACTTTGTACATTTGCATAATTGACGTACATAAAGATGTAGTTAACATTTCGTGTGCTCTTGAAAAATAATAAGTATATACGAGTATACCTACATATTTAAGAGCAATACACGATTTTTATGTTTCACATGTCGTACGATGTACGTACAAGCGTTAGCAAGTGACTTTAATAAGTTTTAAGATTCCGTCACAATGTGTTCTGTATTCAGAGTAGGTAGTTTCGTAGTCCGATTTTAAAAACAAAAAAAAATCATGTCTGTGTCAGGATAACGCTTTTTAGAACTAGAACAGCAGCATAAGCGGCATTCTTAAATTCGAAAATATATCACTGAAGCTTAATAAATCTCTGGGAATATGATCCCGTGATGGGTAACATAGAAAATTACTTCATTAGGAACCTTTTCTTAAGGAAATGAAAGATAAAGAAAGACCGCTTGGATAGGTATCTCCGAACTTCAAAGAGAAAGAATCCTCTGAAGTCGATCATAGATGCGTTGTGTCTACTGAGCACTAATAACCCTCCGTTATTGGTTCAGCTATCAATCAAATATCTTTCATTATCCTATAAAAATACACCACTGGAACTGGAAGTAGCGGAAGTGTGCGCCAGCGTTCCCGCTACTCCGCTCTATAGTTGCGGGAGGGAACACTGTGAGGTGGTTTAGAGGATTGGAGCTCCACATTTCTCTTTTCTATTTCTTATCTACCCATTACATCATATATTGTGAACTAATGTTTAACGGCGACAATTAGTTATTATTATGTCTTTGAGTGTTATAAGATACTTTAGTCGGTATTTACAAGATAGCAATATCAAGTAATAATATTTAACCCTTTCTCACGTTTCAGCGAACCGTATATCCGTTACAACCTGACGGGACTTTCGATGGGTCTGGCGAGAGGGAAATCTGTGCCCTTAGACGTAGTTCGAGTTGAAACCAAGACGAAGGTAACACTTGTATTCATTTCGATCCGTCAGCCACTATAGTATTATTGTCGTAGTAATTAAAGGCTAATTAGATTAGATTAAGATACGTCTATTTGCTTAGCTTATCAGTGATGTTTGATATGGACTCGAGTGTAAGGCATACCGAATATCCTCTACGAGTGTACATCATGAATATTTAATGTATAATTATGCACAATAACAGCAGATTGTTGCGAAGTAGCAATAACCTTATTCAACATGAGAATAGCCATATTGAGAATTCGCAATGATGACATCACGACAACCGAACCCAATTCGACCCACGGGTCGCTATTAAATTTCGTCATTACGTTGCTTATTATGCTTATTGAGCGACGGCAGTAAATAAGAGTCCACTCTTCTACGTATGGTTACGTGTCAAATTTTCCGTGCATTCAATCAATTGATAATTAACACAACAAGTCTGGTGTCGAGGTGGGTAATGGGAGACGTTATTACAACGTGACACGCATTTAAACCGTTGATAAGTTATAAAAATGCTGTGACGGTTAAGCCGTGCTATGTCGTCAAGTGTTTAGTGATGTTCATTTTTCCTCTTCTCTCGTCTCATCTAACTAGATGAGGTCCATGCTGGTGGAGGGGTTGAAACATTTCACACGCCTGTCCCATACAAAAAGGAGCTTATTCACAAAACTTACTATTTCCTACTCCCCGTCTATCCATTCAAATTAACACAACTTTTTTTTATTTAAGAACCGATTTTTATGAAACAAAATTAACTAAATGTTAATTGAAACTCGCACACAATATATCAGTGAAAACCGCATTCAAATTTTTCGAAAAGCCGTTTCTGAGATTAGCGTGCAAACCCACAGACAAATAGGCAAAAATAGTTTTGGGTACTGTTATTTTTATATTTTATAAATACAGACCACAATTACTGCAGACATATTATATGTATGTATAGATGAAGAATATATATTATAGATATACAGATAGAATTATGATTAGACGGGAATATTATCTCGGCTTGGAGTGGTACAGCATCACTTCAGTATTAGTTTCTACGTCTATTCAATCGTTCTGCATGATTCCCGCGTGTACCAAGACGATAAACCACTTGTTGCGTCGGTTTTATACATTTCAGTGATACATAACCTTTCATAACTTGATCTACGATAAACTAGTACGTCTGGTCTCAGACCACATGCAACTTTCCAATCATTGGTCAATAAAATTTTGTTATCCGATATATCAAGTTTTGTTTACAAGCCTCATTATAATTTTAATTCACTCATGATAGATATGTTGTATTGAAATACATTTAGTATCCGGGTTTAAGTGATAATAACTATACAGCGATATTGGTGAAAAACAACAAGCAATTCTTGTTTGTTATCAAGAAAACGCTACACAAATTTAAAAAAAAAGTAATTTTAACACTGAGATAAAGTTAAACTATCTGAAACTCGAGACCCCGTCTGCATTGCTTATTATATTTATTTCTATTATTAGGATTTTTATTAACAGGAAAAACTTTAAAAATGTCGAAAGCAGAAAATAAAAACATCACTGAGTTCGTAGTGCATATACAATCATTGGTTCTCATAATTAAAAATGTATAAATTTATTAAAACTTTATTTTAAATGAAGATATTATAATATTTTTAGAGGGTTAAATGTGTAAGCAATAAAACTTAGAAGAGTTATTGAAATTTATTCACTACTTTATCGCACGATTTTTATCACAAAATGATAAAAGTTGTGCGCGAATCACTTATAAGTATATGTTACAGTTAAATACCATTACAGTTAGAACACGTTTTCCCTAGTTAGAACTAGTTTTAACCGAATGCCTTCGTCATAACTAGGGAGAACGCGTTCTAACTGAAAGCGGGTTTTAACTGCGACATATATATTGAGCAACTTATGTACAGCGAGGATTAAATTTTCGGTTATTGAAATTAAAACACAGTACCAATTATCTGATAATCATTATCGCTAGATAAATTCGCTACACAAACTACATAAATATGAAACAATATCGTTTCACCTTCGCTAGAGATTATGTTACAATTCAATTGACTACGTCCGCCGTAACAAACGGCCAACGTAAGTGCGGATACGATTTTGTTCTCACATAACTCAACCCATTACACATTATCACTTTGATAATCCACGCGATTACCGATGAATTTGCACGCGTATCTGTTACCGGCTATGGTTATGACTGTAATAGGCGCTTATAAGTGAAACGAGATCCGGTGTTATTGTTTGTTACACGTTGTACGTCAATAGATGGGATCTTGTGTATAAAAAAGTCGTAAATCGTGTTGATTACACCATTTGTGGGTCACAAATAGCAGTATCGATTTTAATAATATTGAGTTTTTTTGGATTTGTCTTCGCCCCGAATAGGAGAATAAAAATTAAAATATTAATCAATAAATTTTACTATTAAAATATTATAAAAGTTCACGAAAAATGGGGTATTTTTTAGGAGTTAGTAAGGTAGATCAGAGGATAAATGATTCAGACGAAAAACACTTCTGTTGTTCCAGATAATGTTTTCATTCCTGTCGATTGGCTGGGGATTCATCTCCGACATCGACATAGAGAGCGAAAGGATTCGGGTAGTAGGAGCACAGCGTTTCATCCTGTGGACCGTAGCGCGGTTGCTGGACTTGAGGAAGTACAAGGGCGTGATCAGCTACTCGAGAATAAGGGACGTGAATTTGCCGAAACCGAAACACCCGTTAACGGTCACCCACAGTATAAGCTACGACGGTGCGCTGGACTCGCCCGATGCCGAAGCGTTCATCGACTGCGACGAACACTCCGACGTATTTACTAGCGTTAACGGCAAACGCCACGAGAGAGTTGACTCGTTCGGCTCTGCACACTCGCGATGGAGCGCGTTCTACAGCACCCGCGGCTCGGAGTACCTGAGCGTGACCAGCGGCTCGGAACTGCGGTCACCGGTCCACGCGTGCATGCACGGACCCGCCTCCCATTTACCAGCCCTCAACGCGCCCCTCCCCTCGCACTGGGAACACGAGAGCGGAGAGTTCGTCATGGTACACGTATCCTACCAGGCCTACATCGGCGAAGACTTGCTGTTCGCGCCGCGCTCCCAACTCTCGGACGGCGTGATGTGGATGCTCGTCGTGAAAGCGGGGATAACTAGGTCTCAGCTTCTATCGTTCCTACTCGGCCTGACTGCGGGCAATCGCACCGATATAGAGGGTGAATATGTTAAGATGATACCCGTCAGTGCATTCAGAATAGTGCCAGAGGATACCACTGGCCATATAACGGTGGACGGCGAACTCGTCGAGTACGGCCCGATTCAAGCCGAAATTTTCCCCAACATAGTAAATCTTACAGTACCAGAGACAAATTAATCTTTAAACTATTTACATGCATTTCTAAATGATAATAAATATTCTATTGACTGATTATTACGTTACATGAAACTCAGCCGAGCCGTGCAATAGCAGAGAAGTTGCAATAAAGTAAAAAATGTGCAAAAAATTATATCATTGGGAATTGGGTCGTTTTGTTCAATTCTGTTGAGATTTATTTGTTGGTGTTATAAATTGTGATAGTAATATTATAAGTGAACCGATTATTTTAAACGTGCAACTATTTTAGCTAGTCATCAGTCAAAACTTCACGTCAAGTAAGTGCCAAAACTGCACTCTAAAAGTAATTGAACAATGTAAGCCGCGTTTGCCAATAGTTTTAATATTAGTTAAACTTAATCGCGCCATTACAATTGATGGGATGATTAAAAAAATCAAAAGTAGCTCGAAAATAAATACTATAGGCATTACTGGAGTTAATTCACGTGTAGGTACCACTCGATTTCACCAACACTAAGAAACTCCTAATTATGATTGTCTAATAATTCATCTTAGCACAAAAAATAGCTTTTTTTCCTAAGAAACGTCTTAATTCTTGGAATGATAATTCTTTAGGATTTACCTGGTGCCAAAAATTATCCCGTTAAAGTCTGGGATATAATACACAAATATTATGCATCACAATTAGCTGTCTCCTAACATTGGTGAAAGTAGGCATTTATTACACTGTTCTTAGTAATGTCCCCTTAATTCTAAGGGCCGAATATTTTCTACTCGCGCAAAGACGCAATCGCCAGAGTGTTGTCGGTTTTTTTGTGGTTTTGCCAACAATTTGTTTATTTTATAGCTTGAAGCAGTTCTGTCAGCACAATATTTTAATAAAGATCTACTTATAGGGCCTTTTTTTTCAAGGAAATTGTTTTTTTTTTATGCAATTTATAAAAATTTTCGCATTTGTTATTACTATTAGATGTTTTGTATCTTAAGAAGTTCTAAATAATATTAAAAAAATATTTTCTTATAAGTCCCTCGCATTCCTAAATATAGTGGGTATAATATTTTTAATTACGATGGAGAGGATTTGTAGATGCACGGACTAATAAATAATTAGCATTCAGTAAATAGTAAAAAATCAGATTTATCGAACCACATTTTTTAAATTTTGACCTCACCTTGTAGTTCGCATTAACTTAGTAACTAATCCCATATTTTCCTGATTCTGAATTTTTCCATGAACATTCGAAAAACAAATTAAATAATAATAAAAAGGTGTTCAATCTATGGTATTATTTTTTTATGTTAAAATTGATTAGTCGGCGAGATTCAGTCTGTGCATCACTAATAAACCTATTATAAAACAAATGTTCTGTGAATAAATAAATGTATGGAAAAGGATAATAATGAAATGTTTGGGGAGGTTGATAATGGGGCGTGTAATATAAACGGTGTAGGATTCATAGATTTACTTAACTAATTAAGCAGTATTAATGTAATATTAAATATAATTTATTATTCTGTGATAACAATGATTTCTGCCATATTATTCAATTATGCGTATATGGCACAATATTTATTTATAGCAACCTGCCTAATAATACAGATAACATAATATTGAAAAGTGTATTTCCAACGTAATCGGTTGCGTCATACAATGTCAAGGTTA
>DWGW01001249.1:0-11740 GCA_018247775.1 Udranomia orcinus
CTATAGACAATTTTGCATACTTAAGTCAACTTTTCGGTTTTGGAACTTGTGACGTTGTTGCACCGAACGAGCGATATGCAGAAGAGCTCAGTTGTCATTGGCGGAAGTGAGTACCATCAGGGGAACCGTTCAGCTACCTCAACGTTAAAAAAGGTATTGAATCAATAAAGATGATTCAAGACAACCATGTCACACCGTTTTATATAACCAATAAAAAGAACAGAGTGAAGGAAGTATGAGATTCGAAAACGACGCATTCTAAAGCCGTGTACAGAACAATGGCGTCGGTTCCCCGAAATAAAGCGCAGTTCACACGCCGCAGCCAGACCGGAACGTGCAATGAACTCCGCTTATCTTTTATGTAATAGACAGACCGACTGATGGTAATTTGTAGAATACAAATTCATAGTGATGTCGTGAATGGGAGATACAAAGGGTAACACAAACAAATTTTTCGTTAATATCATGAATGGGAGGCATTAAGTGGAAAAACAATTGAAATTTTTTAAATCGAAGAACTTTCAAGTAACTTTTTAATGATTGGATCTACTTATAAACTTTCAAGTAACAAATGATTGGATCTACTTATGCAAAAAGGAATCAACCTACACAATGACATTTTTGAGAAAAAACCATTTTTGTCAAAATTTTGTATACTGTAAAATTATTGGTTATTTTGAATAAAATCTATGTACAATATTACACAAAATAACTTGTTCCATCTATACAAATATAATATTGTTGAAAAGCATCAACATTTTTAATAATAATAAGAGGGAACTTGTTGGTTCCTGTTTGCATAAATAGGTCCATTTTATCTATTATACAATTACACGGTTATACGAACATTTGCTTATTACCTGGAATCATAGCAAAGATATTATATTATTCTAGTATTAGACTCGACCGAAGTTAACCATAGTAATTGGTTATCGATTAAATGTAGCTATTATATTGTTTCTTGAAGCCATTTCGACTATTATTGCTCTGAAAACACAGAATTATCATAGAATTTAGAGAGAAGTTTCATATAAAAAAGATTCTTGGAGTTAAGAGGTTAATATTGTTTCGCCTCCTCCTCCCAAAAGGAACTACCAGAATTAAATTCGGAATTGTATATAGGCGTTATCACATTATAAAATTAAGAATTTAAATATATCTTCAGTATTCCTCCAACATACTAATGATATTGATAAGCTAGAAGTGTCTTCGACCTTTTGAATCTTGACCCCTGTCCCTTAACAACCTATAGAATACAGTGACATATAAAACTGCTGTAAAATTTTAAGTTAGCAATGTAGATGCGGGTCCTACCCAGGTCCTTTTCAATCCAACGATCGGATTGATACGTGTTCATAAAACCGTCTGGTATGAACATTTTACCAAATAAATAACCAGTCCAGTGCGAAATCGATAAATCAAGCGAGAGAATAAATGAAACGTGCGGATCATAGAACAATCTCAATTTAGACGGATTTATTCTCCTCCTACTTTATTACGATCGTGGAGTATAGAAATGTAGCTGTATGTATATATCTATAGGTATAGAGAAAAGAAGTGTCTTTTTAAAGTTAAAAAGTGGCCAGCTACATGTTGATAATATGAATTCTAAAACTTACAAAAATGTCCCACTGCTGGGCACGGGTCTCCCACGATTGAGGAAGGCCTGGAACATACTTCTCCACGCTTCTCCATGCGTGTTGCCGGAAGTTCTGTTAGTGGTTAACCAGTTTGTCAAACCCCTAAATAGATTCTAAGAAGATTTAAAGATTTTTATATGGCGATAACAGAAGCCATCGATTACTTAACGTGCCTTCCGAAGCATGGAAACGCTGCTGGTAAAGTGATACCATGCCAAATTCAATGCTAACTAACTGGATAAAATAACTGCTAATAAAATAATAAGCGTAATTCAAGGCGATTAAAATAACTCTAGCGTAAGCGATGACATTATTCCGTTTCATACTTCATATCCAGCATAGCATATACCCCGATGTCGACGACACTTCAGTCAAGACACTAGAATAGTACAGAATACTACAAGAGAAACGGTAGTGAAATCCTATCAATTATAAGCACGGAGACAGATGTTGGGAGTGGATAAAGCACGAGAGAGAGCAAATATCTACGATTCCTCGTTACATTTCCTTTGTAATATTGCTCTGCTAGACATACCTAGTTCGCTTTAAGGATCCGCTCTTGCTAGCAAACCGTATAAATGTCACTCCTTAATATCTATACTCCACGATTGCGATTGATTTTATTAAAAACACGTAAGTACATGAACGTCAACACATGATACAGCGCGTCACTCGTCTACACGGCTCATAAAAACGACGTAAAATTTTAAACAGGTACATTGACACTGCAGCGAAATTGTCAAAACGGATGATATTTATTTGTTGTAATGCGTCGTATTGGAACTTCGTTCGTGTGGACTAAAAAAATCTCAAGTTAAAAATTAATAGGTTTAAGGCTATTAGAAAGTCTTTGATTTATTGGACGACAAAGCAGGTTGGAACGAACTGTGGTGAATTTAGGATTTTGTGTAAAAAACCTACGTGTTGTTATGACGAATATAGCAATATGACAGTTATTAGTCTATTTAGGCAATACAAATATATAGAAAAAACAAAATACCTGCTATTAAATAGAAAAGCATAACACCATAATTTCTCGCCACTCATTGCGGCCAACTTCAAAGTTAAAAACTATTACTATAATATAAAAAAATAAAGTATGAACTCATATACAGAGGTCAAAAAATACATCGAATTGATCGAAGAATACATGTGTGTTTTGTATTGGATTATCAGTACTTTTTTCTTTATAATACTAATAACTATTCTAGGTACATTTGTACATATAACGTTCTAACACGGAATCTTTTCTTCATTACGTTAATGACGCGAATGAGTCGGCGGTAACATTTGTTCCTTTACAACTTGTTCTCAATACAACGTAACTAATTACATCCTGAACGATTCGTGAGAATCATTCTAACGCGAAGGTGTAACGTAAAGTGATGCTGAAGACATTGAGATTGATTATCCCTGTTCCGATATTATTATTGATTTCAGTAGGAACTTTTCTACTGTCTAGGATTTTATTGCAGGTATAGCAGTGGGACAATGTACGTACATGTATTTTCCACAGCTAGGCACCAGACTCTTTCTATAACTGGTGAAGTCCCAATGAGGAGGGTCCGGCCAAAGTCTCAGCTGGACAGCCAGAAGGCCGGAGTCGCGGTGTCGTCGATGCTCAGACAGTATGCCCGTGGCTCCGTCCTGTTTTGTCCCGTCCCAATTTTGACTGTCATTTTACAATGTCTCACAAAATTGTATCGTTCTAATACAGGTAATAATATAATACATTATTTAAATGTAATAATGTAATTTGTATAATAAATAAATCGAGCTAGTTACTCCATTTACGAGTAAAGATTTTTTGAATTTTTCTCAGTTCTGAATAGCAGAATAACCATTAAAATATCGTAAAAGTTCACGGAAAAAATATCTTGATCTTTTTTAGGATAGGATAGGAAACAGGGACAAGGCGGCACGAAATGTCGGCTCGTAAATTATATGTTTAATCTTAAGTATATGGTTTATGGTTTTAGATCTTTATTATTTCTTCAAGATTAAGAATCACTTACAAGAAATAAAATACAAAATAAAAGCATCGTTACGAGCTCAAATACAGCATGGAGAATCGACAGAAATATGAGAACACTCACAGAAAGTAAGGTACAATAGAAATGTTTAATACTATAAGTATAAGGATTATTTATCAACATTTAAGCAGTCTGTATCACAATTGAAATAATGAACATTGAACAAGCTTTTAATCGCATTTTCCGTACTCCAATAGGAACGATGTTTTCGGCTTGTAATGGGAACATAATTAATTTGGTAAACCCTTTTTGTATGTGTTTCCCTTAATGTTATTTCTCTCCCTGTTTCTCGCTCAACATTAAATTAGTTCCCGCGTTCGTTTTTTGTTAATTGTGATTCCTGAATTATATAGCCATGTATGTATATGAAATAAAACTTTTATTATTACGTAAGCTATGAAACAGTTTTAATTATGCCTTTTACATTAGAAATTTAAGGTGATTCCATATTAATCCTCACGGGTAGCACCCGATGAATTTTTATTGGTGTTCTTTATCATAGATTTACCATGATGTACCATGGGCGGCGATGGCTACAAACCATCAAATTAACTGTATGCTCGTTTCTACCTATTACAAAAATTTCTACATAGGAAGTTATTATAAGAAAGACAATTCTTTCAGTAGGTATAGAACTTGAAATTATCCGAACTAAAGGAAAAAACTAGTTCCGGCCGACAGTATGAAACAAGATTTATATGTAAATAAAAGCGAAAAACACGTTCAATGCGAAAATCGCTACTAAGTTAAAAGAAATTGTACAAACATTATGAGGGCCTTTCTCTTTCCAGAGACTTAGAGAACTTGTAAAGGGAATTGTTTGGCTTGATATAACGTTATTTTTATTCCTTATTACACATTATTTCGAAAACAAGATTAAATTTAATACTTTAAAATATGTTTTTACTAGTAGCTATCGGTAGCGTGTGCACGTTTTGTGATCTTTTACGTGATTTATTTATTTAATTTTTAATATAACTATTATTATATAATAAAGTGTAATCATTGCAAAATACAACATTTTGTCTTAATGCCTGGCTTTCTCTGCTTGTCAACCTTCTTGCTTGTTATTGTACGGTAACCAAAACTTTAAACAAAACCGTCAAATTTGTTATAAATAAACTCATATACAAAAAGTTGTATTTATTAAAGAACTTCACTTTAGCTCTTAAGAATTTTCAGAGACAGCGATTTGCATAAAACTTGATATTCTTTTTTCACATAAAATTTTATTTGAATGATCGCTCGCTAACTCGCTAGCAACGTTGATTTAATAACTTACTGGAACATAAAATGTTATGCGCTTTTAAACAAAAGGCAGATTGGTTTATACACATCATTAGGTTTTATGATTTTTAACAGAATTAACATTTTATAGTAAAATTTTCATATTTCTGAATATTACTATGATTCGCGTCAATGAACTAATTTTTAGATACTTAACATAATGTTGTACAAAAGGTTAGTTAGGTAGTTAGTTAGGTAGTTCGAAAATAACTTAATATAACCTTTATATAACTTGCTATGTATATCTGTTAGTGGAGTTAAATTGCTAACGCGTTTAGTCTTCTATAAATCCACGGTTCTTGTTCAAACAACTGTCAAACGCAGTCTATTTGCTGAGATTCAAGTAAAGGGTTGGGTATATACCTATTTGATCAGTCACTTTGTTAAAATGATGTCCTGTGACACACTAAGTAAACACACATGATGGTATAAACTAGGGCAATGACTATGTATTTCTGCCTGATTAAAAAAAATACTTCTGTCTTTTTTCACCTGGTCTACTATCGCCTGAGAACTCCAGACGCCAAAAGCCAACGCACTAATGAAATTGTATGTGACGTTCAGTTAGTACATTTGTATATTTTAATGACTAAAAATATTTGGTTAATTATCCTGGAAATTGGTTAATTGCTCTCGGAAAATTAACATATTATAATCATTAGAAACACGGTTGCCATTGTCTAATATTCTATAAGCTTTTTATAACTTGATCGTTCATCTAACAATGTAGATACTCTTCGTCTATATTCTGACTCAAGTGCTCTCAGCGAGGTTACATTCTACAGCTTCCTAAGCACTCGAGGTTGACGCCTTATAACGAGATGACTAGCCGGGAAAATATTGACATAGGAGCGACTTCGTCCCCGCGGTTTTCCCTTTTTAATGGAACTGAATAATATTATTTGTTCGTTATTGCGTGGCTACTTTACGCCCCAATTTCATATTCAGTAAATTAAACAGAGAACGATAAATGATTTGGAGTGGAAAGAAATTTTGTTGTCAAAGAACAAAACAAATTATATCGTAGAGTTTTCGCCGCTTGAGGTTTTGGTACCTCCAGGTAGCAGTTCAGTCAATGACAAATGGTCACATCTGTCATTTGACAAGTACCCATTGCAGAGTTTTGTCTTAGGTCGTCAACAGATTAGATTAGATTGAACAGTATTTTTTTAAAAAATATATTACTAGCACGTCAACTACTAGTAACTATTTACTCGTAATTTTGGTAACCACTCCGCTAAGTTCAAAGGCTAGTGTTAGGAGTGGGTTTACGTCAATAGTGCAATGGGGAGTAGGGATCGAACCCACGACCTCTCGATCTTAAGTCCTACAAACCTAATGGGCTATCACGGTTTACAGTATGGAAAAATGGATATACTTATATGTGTCGAGTTTATTAAGTATCCAGTCACTTTACAGTAAACAGCGTCCGAGTATAACCTAAGAAATGATGTTATCCAAGATCCAATCCTCAGCTTAATAACTTCACACACTAATTTGTGTACATTCAAGGAGCTAGGAATTAACACTCAATGTTCATGGGAATAATATTGTGGGGTACTACGCGGATAAACTGTAAACCCTATTTGAAACTAACTGCCAACTAACTGCCCTTAGCCAATGGTTTAAACGTTAAGCCATATTGTTTTAAACTAGTTTATTGTATCTACCACCGCGCACGAATAAGCGATAACCTACATAGTTACAAAAGCAAGTTTTTATATTATTTTATATTCAAAACCGCGATGAATTTTATTTTCTAAAAAAAACGCGGCATTTTTAAAGTGACTGTTCGAGGAGTTATAAGTGAAACGACGGCAAGGCCGCGGCAACGCTTCAATGTTTGAAATTGCTCTCCTGTAAAGTTGGGGTTTAAAAACATCACGTTCTTGTAAAGAGACGATATACCTATATACGTTTTGTAATATTCAGGTACCAAACAAAGGTAAGTGGGCATTGCCGCCCATGGGCATTTGTAACCCAAAACAGTATCAACGTTTGTTCTTAGGTCAATCATACACACGTGTAATAAATTAATAAAAACGACAACTACATCTTATGTAGACTTTAAATAGACTCTCGTTAATACCTATTACCTAACGTACACTTACCTAAGTGTACGTTACGCAAAAATTGTCCATCTATAGATATATATACCATAGACTTACAATTTAAAATTACATGCTGGTATTTTATCTTCACCCTAATTTGTTAACTTGCTAAGTATTTTTTTTTAAATAAAGTAAATTAAAATTCGCCCAAAAATGGACCTAGCAGGTTTACAAATTAGGGTGACGTGATGGTAAAAAAATAAACTTGGCGTGTTCTATGTATAGCTATTCGTCAACCGTAACACAAGTCTCGTACTTGTTACCCTTAAACTCATTCCGAGTAATGTTTACGCAATTAATGTTCTTGTTGATGCCTCTATTGTCCAAAACTGGCTACCATAAGACCCATATGTGACTGTCGTTGTTCAACAATGGCAGTGTAGGACGGCTTTAATTGTAATATCTTGTTCCTATTGCATAGTTTAATTTTAATTACGGTTATACCCATCCTTGTAAATCTGTTCTATTTGTATACTTTGTCGTGGTTATGAAGGTGTAAGTACTTTTTGGCGTAGTGACTAATTGTCGTAATCAGTGGTAAGTATTATAACGTGTATAAGAAAGAATATCTTCCACTAAATTGATTCAACATATGTAAGTCTGTGAAATATAAGGGGTCAGCTTGTCATCAGATTGTACTTTATTAATATAACTATAGTAAAAATAAGATTACAAAAGGTAATGCAATACTTTTCATATTTATTAGCTTATATATTTTCGCTTTTATCATTGTAACGAAAATAATCAAAAAATATGTATTTTATTATACCATATAAAAATCTATTAGAGTAGATTCGATCCCGGGATAAAAAGGTCTAATACTGCTAAAAGAGAAAGTCAATATGCTTAGTAAATCTATATTGTATGATATATGGAGCGAATACGGTGTACAGATTGCGGTAAAAAAGTGCGAAAATTGCAATAAAATTACCCGCAACTCGGACAAGAATAGATTTATGTTTTGTCATAACCGTAAAGCCTTTCCCAGTTTCTTATAAATCAGCGCCTGACATAGATTCAATTTAAGCTCCATCTAGAGTAAAGCAGATTCTTGTAGACGGCGAGTAGCGATTTGTACGCATCAAAAACTCTCATAAACAAAATCAAAACCATTTTAATCTTTGTTCATACTATTTCAACCTGTTGCTAGATTTATAAAAAGGTATAATATGAATTCTGCCGTACAAATCGAACAATTGATTTAATATTATGATATTTTATAAAAGGCCTGGTAAAATTTGAGTTCTCATAAATTAAAGGCGGTTATCAAGTAACCCCTTCATGCAAATTATTTTTCTAAACATCGTCCAAATATTGAAAGAAAACCATGAAATGAAGACGACTAATTTACCAGTTAATTGTGAAAATGATTCCCAAAAATCTACAAAACAATTACACAAAAATACAGAAATTTAAAAGGCGATGTGAGGCAGACGTGAAATAAATAGTGAAAAAACATAACTTTCTTTATTTTAAACACATCTTTATACATATCCCATGCTAAATATTTGTTTACGCTCCATCTCCCGAATCTACTTTATATGTGCTGTGAAAGCAGAAAAGTAAAGTACGCTTACCGCATAATTTTTACGCTTTGTTTATTGAAAACGATTACCCAAATTTTGGTAACACATTCACTGATAACATAGTATTTTTAATTTCATGCTACGAAGAGTCTGCGATATAATGTTTATCGATGGTTCGAAGACAATTTATTATCCTATAGTCAGAATTAATCTACATAATTTTCCTATATAACTTACTTTAGTATATAACTAACGAATATAATAAAATCTATATACTAAATAATTATAGAATAACCGATATTATAATTGTACATATTTTGTAATGGGTAAGTAATTAGATTATTTGATACTTCACTTCACTTGTTTTAAATGACCACTTGCATGTCGACTTACTATTTTTTGACAGAACAATTTGCTTCCAGAGTAATTTATTTTGGTGATTTCAAAGACATTCGTCCGTTCAAGATTCTACCCAATACGAGTTATAACTAGAAACGACCGAGTAATAGTAATACGCGATTAAAATAAAAAAAAACTATGTAATGCCATTATTATGACTAAAAGAGTTTAGAACAATAACATGAAGCGCATGCAAATTGAATGAACAATCTTTTCTTGTAACAGAACTTACACTTTTCTACTTTAGTTTATAACATGATCAACGAATCATACAAGCTTTAAAACTTCGGTTGCAAGTTCAAACAAGAGCCGGAACTGAGCGAAGTCGATCCAAAACGTTTCCTCAGGATACATTAAATTGACAATAACCACATTGCCGTTATCACGCGGGCGATGTTTTGCGGAAATCCATATACAGTGGTGTATAAACAGATTCGCCAACCAATTCGTCGTACATACTAATGACATCGCCAAATACATTGCGAATGTGTCCATGTGATTGATTGATACGGATTTGCACATATCCTCCGCTAATCATAAAGAATGTATGTATAACATTTTATTGTCTGTGTAATTTGTGATTAGTCGTCTATTTCTATGGAGCATTGACCCTGTATTATGTCTAGCAACAAAAATAACATCGAAAATAAGCTTTTCCAATTATTAAAAAAAAAAGAAGATGTAAGTCCATTATTATATTATAGAAATAAAAAGGACAGCTGCTATCAACCCAAGACAGGATCGAAGCGCTCTCTTAGATCGACTATAGATGCGTTGATATCCTACAGAACTACATAAGAACACCTCGGTCAAGTGTCTTCCTGACCACGCCCTTCGAACAAGAACAACAGGAGTAAGAAGCTGTTGAGATTACGCGTTGCCTCCAGAGTCAAACCATGATTTTTTTTATTCAATCGAATACGATCCTAAATCGATTCTTAAATTCGTAATGGACAACAAATACATATATATTTTAGTTTGTGTTTGAAAAGGTATGTTCTCAACTAAGTGTCTTTGTCTGATTAAGAAATAAAGATAACCTACTATACGATTCGTTTGGGATACGAAATTGGTGGTGTAACACGTAAATACATGTTCCATTACAATATTTTGACAAACTTAATATCAAACAACGGGAGTTGGCGAAATTAATGAGATGTCACCACAGGCAGAAAACAGAAATCAATTCGCTTACATCAAAGAATCGGGATGTATGTAATATAAGGCGTACATATGCTTTCGACTTTTTCTTTACACATTTCACCCGTGTACAAATAAGGTTCTATAAAATTATGAACTCGTATGTACGTGGATTTGTACAAACGAAAAATTCGCTTCGGCTTAGCGCTACGGGCTTAAGTAAATCCGGTGTGTGATTTCCTAGACAGAATATAAGGATTAGATTTTTATTGCGTTAGAAAATTGCACATTATATTTGTCTCAATCCATCCTATAGTAGCGATAAACTTTATATATATGAAACATACTTAATCTTAACGAAAGAAAATATACTATCTTTATAGACCCTCTCTATTACCACTCTAGTCCTTTTGTAGTTTGACTGGGATAGGACCACCGCTCATCAACTTTGAGAGATTCAGTCATTAGAAATAACTACCATTTATATATTTATACTTACAATTTGAAAATAGTATTCTAGTTCTAGAATAGAAGTAAATAGAAATATAGTAACCCAAAACGTTCTGGTTTAATCTATTGTATCTTAATCATCAGAAATATGTACCATTTTTAGTCCTACCAAATACGATTTGAAAATATCATCCTAGTATTAGAACACCTAACTTAGAATATAATGGTCTGTTCTGATCTATTCTATGAATTACCTTGTTCACGCATAGTGTGTTTGCTATTTTAACACAATAGTCTTCAGAATCTAAATAAATATCACTTATATAATGCTTCACACATAACATTTCACACGGTTCAAGAATAACCAAATGACAACAGTGCATTACCGACACAACAACATAAAGAAACGGCTGTGAAATATCGAAGCGAGGGACAAAAGCTAGAACTATAAGCACAATCAAAGAGAAGCCTTCAAAACACTTCACGTCCGCAAATACAAATATAGGAGCAAACAAACAATTGATTCAATTTCGTGCTTCTAAAACTGTTTTACATTTATTGAACTTCCCTAAATAAACATACAATACTTAGATATGTTCTGCCCAATTGTAATAATACAAATATTATATATACATTTAAGTTTCATGCCTCCGTGACTCTGTTGATTAGTAATGCTGGTTATTAAATAATTATAGCAAAATTATTGTTGTTGTTATATGGAAATAAGTGAAATTTCGTAATCCTGACGACACTGTTCAATAAATTAAAACAATAGCGGCTTACATTAATGATATATCTAATCATCATAATTTAAACTATTTGTTGTTTTATAATAACTTACTTTAATAATGTTAATCAATACATATAAATAATATTAAAGTTTAGTTTAATGATACTAATGCCTAATTAACCATTTTCAAAATTTCTGTCCATCATTCTGTTTGTACGGAGTAATCTCTGGAATGGCTGGACCGATATTATTGAAACTCTCAGTGATAGATAGAGGAGTTTATTATGCCGACTAGACTCCGAAACTATTGGGCCGATTTCAATGAAGATTCGCACAGATATGACAATTTAAAATATAGACTATATATTATTATTATTATATATCAAGCGATTATCTGATTTTTCAAAATAAGTGGTGGTAATTG
>DWGW01001250.1:0-11739 GCA_018247775.1 Udranomia orcinus
AGCAAAAACGTACAGTGCAGTTTAAAAAAACAATTAAATGGAAATCCAAATGCAACTTCATCGTAATAACTGAAATGCGTACGCATGCGTAAACAAGCCATTATTTACGCGTAATGACACGCTCAATTTGATAAGTATTTTAGGTGCAATTCCAAGTAGCTAAGGGTTAAAACAGAAGTGCTTCAATCTATTCAAATGCCAGATTTCTTCTAGCAAACTCGGTCGTGACAAAACCTAAGATTATCACTGCAGTTTTCGCGCTTCTAACCAACGTTAAGTATTACAGAATTTCAATTCTGTATACGATTAAATATATCACAATAATGTCTTACATCTTGATCTGATACAATCTTAAGCTATGTGAAACACGCGGCCAATTGATCTATTTTACACACAACACTCGATCTTGTTACATCAATGTTGGTTTTGCGTTGAATTCGAGCTACAACGTTCAATTTGCCTTTCAGGTTCTAGAGCTACATATATAGAAAGAATTGATCATGAGTTTAAATGATATTTATACAGGCAAACAATGTACTGGCACTGCAGACGCTAAATGACAGCTCATCAGAAAGCGTTTAAGCAACAATTACAACGGCTTGGTTGACATATTGGTGCCTATTGCTAAGTATAGTGCACAAACTTATCGTTAAGTATATAGCAACTACTACCTATTTAGCTACATGGTACAAGGGCTCCAAGTAACACTTTCTCCTTTCTCTGCTAGAGGCGAAATGTCAACAAAAGCAGGGGTCATTAAGCGCTATCGGGGCCCGTTCCAGTAATCAGTTGTGCGTCACGGCGGCCGGTGCGCCGCAACGGTCGGCGCGCACCTTGCCTGCACCTTGCGTCTCATATAACGTCCTGCGCTCAGATATACCAAGATATCAATTATACATCCTGCCAACAGACCTAACTCCCTGCCGCCGACGACGCAAACTCCACCGTAATTCCCAGTAATAAGACTCGAATTGGAATGGTACACGAAATCGACCGGAAAGATGTTACCACCCTACCTGTAGATTTTATTAAGCCAAGTATTATAGTTTTTATTGTAGTGTGTTAGTGGACACGCTTGTCTTACGGAATTAGCGTTCGTTTCGCCTAATTTCGTGGTGGCCGTTGAGATCTCATTCGATAGCGATAGGCGAAGGGTGGCTCCTCGGCCAATTTGGCTATTTGTACATGTCATGCTTTGGATTCGGTAATTGACTTCACGGTGCTTTTAGGCTCTCGACAACACTAAGTATATCAATTAGTAGCGTTCCAACCATGATTGACCCGTTTTGTACAATTTGACAGTGACATTCCAAATAGGTTCTATTGACACAGTCGAGACAGAATATGCTGCTCAAATCGGTTATTGTTCAAAGTCATGAATTATTGAACGTTCTAGAATTATAAACGTAAAAAACATCTGACAGTTTTACACGAGAGAAATAGTTGTTTAAAAAACTGAGTACAAATTATTAAATGAATGTATATCGATAGCAATAAAATTAAAACAGCACACTAGAATTAACTCCATATGAACGAATAGACGAAACCCGACAAGCGGGAATACCAGTATTCAGCTATACCAATAATGTTAGCAACAAACTCGGTAATCAGCGTAATTGTAGCGTGCCGTCTCTTACAAAGCGGCCGTTACGTGTCAAACTACTCTTTAGGGGATGTTCACACTCTCGGTGAAAGTATCCCAAATTATAGCATTTGCTAGCGATGGTAGTAAGAAAACGATTATCATTAGAATTTAAGTACACATTGCAGTTTTAATAACCGATAGTCAAATATGGCACTTATGTACGGCATGAGAGCATTATAAGACACGTGGAACTATAGAAATTAATTAATTTGATGTGTGAGCAGTTAGTTAAGATAAGCGACAAGTAAATTATCTTACCTAAAGTAGGTTAGAAACAAGTTGCCATAGTTTGTTTCTAACAAGTGCAACAACAACAGTGTGATGTACACGGACATGGTAAATGATTCAAAACGAAATACCAAAAATTTCAAAATAAAATTTCAAGTCATATTAAACGTAATAAAGAGCAAGCAGACAGTGAGTACGAACTTAAAGCAGATGGTCGTTAAACAAAAACTAATGATGAGATTTACGATTGCGTGTGAGCAAGTGAAACATAGTCGGATTAACACGTTTGTAAAACTTAATGGCGTCGTAAAACAGGTAAAAACGGACACCGTTGAAACGATATACGCAAAAAATACGCAACCACCGACGGCAAGTGTTACTAAATTATTGTAATGAAGTCATTCCTGCCTAATTATGTTGTAAATCACTTTTTATCTACGAGCCATATCCCATCCGCATATTCGCCGCGATTACTGATCATAGACGTAATTGATACCCACAAGACAAATCATAATATATTTTGCAACTTGTTCAAATTTATGCCCTCGCATTTTATCGTTCAAATGATTCGTGATCATAAAACAGTCGAATAGATTAGCGTAACTATGCGCTACGATGAGTCACTGCATCGAGAAGACAATGACACGATCGAAGATTTCTTCCTACACGACCATTGTTAGCCGGCTTAAGATAAAAACGATCTTAAATACACTTTACTTATTAAATTTATCATACAACTATTATTGCATTAAAGTTGGTAGAACAATTCGTGGATCGACTTCGGAGACACCACGGTTGATTTGCTGTGTTTCGGTTTTGATTGAGTGGTCAGGATGAAACACTTCGTTCGTTTAGAAAGCTATATTAGTCCTAAGGGACAGCAATGCAAATATGTAATGTTGTCTAACAGCAATTTTCCACATTCTGCCTGTGGATGATTATAAATATTTTTGACTGACTAAGAATTACTCCTTACATTAGCTTCACTGCCAGATTGATTTATATCTTTTACTTTCTTTTCTATCATAATGCCGTAATGAACAAAACTAAAAACAAAACAATCTCAGAATCATAGAATTTATTAACTAGCAAACAATACTATTATATATAACTAGTATATTTATGAACAGGCTCAATGATACAAGACAGTCGCCGTTTAAGATCTCGTATAGATAAGTCACCTATTCACAATATTAACCCTCGCACGTCCAAGACTCAAAGTTTTACGACGCTGTAAACACTAGGAAGAACGTTACGCTGCGTATATCGCACTAAATTTAGTGATAAGACGACCGGCTGGCACAGTGTTAAAGGGGCGGCGGTCATCAGATACCGAACCGGTCTAAAAGACCCCGAGGGTGAAATGTCAAGGCTTTGCACTCACTTGCAAAGTGTTTTTTTCTAAAACAATGAGGCGATAGCTGAAACCGTCTTTTGAACAACTTTGTGTGTCTTTTTATACGATTACTGTTATATCGTTTTATTCTGATTGTACAGTTATTTTCATTACGTTTTACTTTTTAATTTCTTATGTGTTTCGACGTCCATATGTTACGAAATGTATGTTGTGTACAGTTCAACAACTACTGATCTATTGTTCAACACATTTTGCAATTAATACCGCAATTATTACAATAATTACACTAAAGCTGAAACAATACTATATTATACTATTTATGATAGACTATAAAACTTTTATAAAAAAGAAAATACAATCTATTTATCGGTAACATTTTTTAAAAGTTTAAAGTTATAATATCTATCATATTAACAGTCTATTCAACAAATAGAATACTACTTAAATAGCAAGATGTTAATACTAATAAAATATATTCAATACTATCACTGCTTAAATATTATGTATCTCGGTCAAACTCAAAACCCGTCTAACAAAACGACATTTTATAAACCCTTTCGAGTTCCTTCGAAGGAGTTAGTCCTAAACATCATTACGTCCCCGTCCGGCGCGCCCCAGGGAGCATCACTTTACCCACATTTCCATCTTGCGTCCACACTTGGGCTCTAAGCATTTCCTGTCTGCCATTTGTCAGTAATGTCAGTCTGCCCTAAGGAATTGCCCAAGGCAGATGTAATTTAGTTTAAGTCGTAAGGAAAAAATACCATATTTTAAATTTACCGCTAAATTCCATGAATCATTTGCATATCTAACTTTTTTTAATGTGAACTGTAAACAAAGCATTATTTAAATTTAATATACGAAGTTTGGTTATTTGTAACGTGCATATTTTTTAAAATACTGTTAATTAACTTTTCGCGCGATTAATTGATCACACAATTCCATAGTACTTAACCCGTAATACGAGTATACTTTCAAATCATCATGATTTCCAATATTTGTAACTATCATTCGCTCTGCGATTGCCAAACAAAATATTTTTTAACTTCGTTTTATTCTACACGGCTGCAATTTGAGGTTTTATGTTTTATGAGCTTTGAAACAACAATTTTAGTAGAATATCATGCACTCATCAGTGACTCTCTCGATTTATTACGTGGCGACCACAGAAACAGAAATATTTAAGTGCGTTGACGACGTATCTGCAACGCTTACTTTTTACGCATTACATTCATTAAATTGAATGGCTTCATTTTAATAAAAAAAATCTCCTACTTTTACCAAGTTGATTGCATGAAATTCATTAATCAGAAAGGTCCACGTATCTAACATTTGATGTTTACCTCATCGGCTACCCGAAACGTAGGGATCATTTATCCAACCGAAACAAAACCTCGCCGAGCGAAAGCCTAATGCGACCCCTAATGCCTAATTTGTCCAACATTTGTTCCCCGTTGTTTGCTGCGGTCTGCGGTTGTGGAGTTGAGCAAAAAGTTCTGCACCATTGTTTCGGCTCATGAACTCTTTATTTAGATATTAACGTTGCGGTTTACACCCACATCGATGCGTTCAAGTTATTTTTTAATTAACCGTCTTCTTATTTTACACACTTATAAAAGAATATGCAGTAAATAGCTATTAGCTAACCACAATGTTACCGCAAATGACTATCGGGCCATAATACTTTTTTACTACTACATGACATATATTAACTGAATACTGTTATAAAATTGTTAGTCTATGTTATGAAGAGGATATGTCGAAACTCATTCTATTTGTGAAGGTATCCTGGATTGACTGATAGGTGCCATTAGGCATTAATTTCCTTTGTTATGAGTTTTATATACCTACAGTGTAAATAAATAAAAAATTAAGTTTAAATTTTAAGTTCGTAGTCAGGAATATGTTGGAAGTTTTTGATCTTTCACTTTTCGGTTATGAGTTTTGTCTAGCATTAATTGATGTCCGAGTCTTACGGAGTATCTGAAACATGGACACCTATTAACACGTTATCATAATTCCAACAACAAAAGAATTTGTTTAACTTCATAAATCAATTTATGATTCACAAAATTGAATAAACATTTTTGAGTGGATTGTCCGTATTGTGATGTGCATTTGTACCTTTATGAAGGTAAATACTTGATGCTATATATACGTATTTATATGCACCTAGTCGGGAGGCGCCGCAGTAGCGGCGTGTTTGCTGCGCAGGGAGCAATCAGGCTGTGGGCTTATTCTATTTATCGTCCGCAAGACGCTGATTTGTGTGCATAGCCGTGTTGGTTTTGCGCATCAAGCGGAGGGGGATTTTGAATATTTTCTTTGGAATCGAAATACTGTTGTCAGATACTTTGCATATCATATAATGCTCTAATTATATAGGCATTTTTGAAACACAATCAGGACTTTTTAAAATAGTATTTTTGTACAAAAATTAGAACGTAAAAGTTTTTTGATGCGAAGATTTTCGCTGCATTTCATTATTATATACTTTGCAAAGCATTGTTTGAGCTAATAGCAGAAATTAATTGAATTATCATTTAAAACGCCGTAAGTTCTTTTATAATTCTAATAAACCTCGTATTCATATTCACGTCTACATTTACATAACGATAACATAACAGAAGGTAACATCGTTGAGCACTTTTGTTTAATAAAAGCCTTGATAATTGCCAAAAAAGTAATACTTCACCTAAACCAATTTTAAAGGATCAAGTTACCTACATTTATTGGCTGAGCATGCAAGACCAGGCAGCCGAGTTCCCTAAACAACGCAACCCTAGCACATTCCGCGCGGAGGGACGCGACATTCTTAAGATGTTCCCCGAATTTTTGCAAGACAAATAGCGCTTGCTTGACCGACATGACATATGGCAAGTGGGTCTCATAGACTGCCCGGAATTCCCAGTTTTCAAGGGAGGGTCCGCGAATGATTTATAGAGGAAAGTTTCAGGTCCACTTTATGGCCGCTTTTACGAGCTCTGTTTAAAGTTTCCAGAGGTTTATTGGATAGTGGTTTCAATTTTAGGGTCATTCGGAGAAGTAAAATAAATTCTGGTTGGTTATATCCCCGGCTGGCAATACATACCGACCTGACGTGTACTGGTACTGGTACTGGTGCAACCATCTAGTCTTCATTAAATATCAATTAAATTTCAGCTGGAAAAGTACGGATACCGGCAGATATAATAAAAAATCCTTTTCAAAAGTTTTCCTCAACTTTAATAATACATGTCCTAACAATGATCTAAAAAGTAATCTTTACTATTAGATAATGTATTACATAAATAATCGCCACAGCTATATTTAATGCTACCACTACACTATACTAAGTGGCCGTAAATGGAGCCAACTTATGATGCACCCAGTAAATAAGTCGCTAATAGTCCATGCGATGCTTCTGAAACATTTGACACTCGTAACTTGTATAAAACTAGTAGCAAAGTAGTCTGATTATGCTTCGACTTGTTCGCCTTAGACAACCGTGGTACGCTCCTTGTGGGGGTAGGAAGACAAAATATATGCTGATACATCTTTACAATATGAGAAATTACTGACAAGAAGTTGTATAAATTTCCTTGTACAATTAACTGGAAAGACACCTAATACAACTGGAATTGAGATTGGAATCGTGCTTGCCAAAAGCACGATTCCAATCTCAAATTAATAACAGTCTAGTCACTCGTTAAATCATCATATTTTAATTAAACAGAGAGAAAACAAGACGAAACACGAAAGGACAGATGTAAGTAGGTGTATGTTTGAGGCCGCAAATGGGCCAGACCGCAAAGCACCCCACAAATGAGCCGCGAACGAGCCGCGCGGGACGCACTGCTTGTGCACACAGCCGGTGATAAGTTGGAACGATTTTGCAGGACAGAGTGTAACAAATGAAGCTCATAGCGAGGCTTCACTTAGTACTGCCACTGAACTGAGCTAACAAACATTGTAAGGTCTTACAATGAATTTTTATAAGAACTTTGAATAAAATATAAGGTTTCGGATACGTGAATTGCTTTAAAATAATAATATGTTATCACCAATTTATAGATATCTATCGGGTAAAAATCATAAAAGTAAGATAATGTTTCTCACAGTGTAAACAATTGGCAATTTTTAAATCGCACCTAAGCTTAAACATTAATCCTTAAGAGATGCATCCTTAGAATTCGAACAACGCCAATTATTGAAATACTGGTTGACCAGCTATCCCAGACTTCAGTATACGAGTTAGGTAAATGTAGGCTTTATATATTCAGTTTAGTGATCAGGCTAATTTACACGAAGTGAAGACAACAGAGCAGCGAGCAAATTGACGTGCCACCTGACCCTTGCTTGTTGGCCGCTGGACGTCTTTGCAGAGCGTGGTGCAAGTCATAGGTTACAGCGTTAGGTCATTCTGATAAGATTGCGTTTATTAAATGAAACAATATAGATATATACCTGAAATTAATCACATAAATTCTACGACTTAGATTTTAAGTTGAGGACTCATTACTTTATGTGTAATATAAATAGTGAATATGAGAACAAAGGAGATTCTATAGGAAGCAGGCGCTTAAAATAATTTTATAATTACGAGAATGTCACTCGTCTAACTGACTTCGCTTAACGTATAGGATGATACACACAAGTCTCTTGCTCTTTCCACCAACTACTTCTAAAATACATTTCTATTTAAACAGGTAGCAAACAAGCTTGTAATTCAGGTGTACTGCATTATCAGGTGATAGAAAATGGTCACTTTTACCCTAACAAATCTGTAATCAATCTCAGACAGTTGAATGAAGTTGGATAATAAATGCGCTGTTTCCCTAGATTACTAAGACACACTCCGTGTTACGGAATGTTGTATGAACCTTACTATGCCTGCAACATCACACATCATCCCGAGAACGCAACAGTCCGACCATCGTTGTTATAAACCGAAATTAGTTCGTCTATGATCTTCAGAGTTTTCCAATAAATGGTCAGTAAGAAAATATTCAAACGCTGCTACGTCAGCCTCTGGCTTGGACCAAGCTCCGTAACACCGGTGGCGTTGTTAGGGCGCCTCGTCAATAATCCCGCGGATCCGGCGGTCAGCTTACGCAAATGTGATCCGATTGTTCTTGCACTGCGCCTTACTACGTCCACTAATAATGCCGAGATTGTAATCAGTTGGGGTGGTATCGTTGTAGCTTATAGCTGGGTTATGGTTGGTCATTCAAAAAGAGTGAAAATACGATAAAAATAGACTAGACACTTAAGCGCCCTATTTAGAAGTAAATCAACCTAATTTTTATTCACCATTTCTAAATTTATTTCCGATGTAAGCTAATAAATTTAAACTTAGGTTGAATGCTGAGAATAATTATATGCTTTTTTTTCTTACAACAATAACTAGAACACATATGAATCCATATGAACAGTTTGCTAATCTAAACGTTACGATACCTTACTTTATTAGAAGATATGTGCCTTCAATATTAGGATATAAATAAAAAGGGTTGTAGCCAAAGATACTGATACTTTCATTGACAGATAATGGACATTTGTCTTATGCCTCCCGAACAAGTAGAACATTCCTCTTCTATCCATCCTTTATGTAACGGAACAACCACCCTAAGATGTGGCCATGAAACGAGCGAAATATATAAATAAAATTAAAGACGCACTAATGAAATACAACCGCAAACTTTGTAGCTTACGTGTAAAACATTAAATATTATTATAATTTATATGGTATAAAGTTTAAATAAAGTGTTATAGTTAAACAAAGTAAAAATATATGTAATATTTTCAATTCAAAGGGATATTCTACTTCTAAAATTACAGTTATACAAACTTACTTCGATTTAGACTATTACTTAACTGCATCAGAGAACGCGGATTTTATTTATTAATGATGGGTTATACTGCTCGCCCACGCTGTGGCCCCACCGCGGAGAGTCCGCCCGCCCAGCCGCGGTCAGTCCCACTGTCGTTTTGTTTCAGTCTTATCTGATTTATCTGTGATTTAGGCGCGGCCGGGATCGGATTGCGGGAAACAATTACTTTGTGGGAAACCTGTTCATCATTTGGGAGCTGGGCCCATTTGTTGCACTGCCCATTGCGGCCAAGCTTACCCTTTTTCAGTTTGAAAGGCAACAGTCTGACATTTCTTTCCTTAAATATATGGAAGTAAAAGATAAGGGACGATACATACAAATTGCATTGAAAATCTTTGACACGGGACCTAAGTATTGCATATTATATTTATATTCATGATATTTTATTTTATTAAAGAAACAGTATCATATTTAAGTCACATTACAATTTGATTCACAAATAAATTAGAATGTTCATCATTTCATATATTTTATTGTCTAATCATGCACAAACTATAACTGCATAGGAATTGAATAATAAATCGTAAAGTTTAAGACAACGGAATATAATATGAATTAGTGGTAAAAAATATAGTAAAGAATAAGTACACACATGTTTTAAGATTCTATTTTATTTCCAAAACTAAACTAAAGTAATAATTAAGTGTAAGCAGGCCTCCGATACTATTCGTCGAGAGATGTCCACAGGCAGCTGACACTTCCTAACATCAGATTAGTCGAATACTCATTGGCTACTTTTAGAGTGTAAACAAAATCCATTCCCAGTAAACCCAAGTCTACCATAATAAACAAACTTCAGTTCAGTTATAATATACAACAAACTTCTAACAGTTCAGTTATACTACTGATGCAATCGACGGGTACTTCCCAAAACCTAACCGTAAACCCGTCTACCGGTCTACGGGCCATAATTACCCCGCAATCGGTCGATCTCGGTTGAAATAAATAGCTGATTGTATTGGGTATCATACATCAGTAATTAACCGTGCTTTTTGTTACAACGCCGGTAGCCGGCCGTGATGAAAAAATAAATAAAAAGGCTTGATTGACGGCCGACGTATGCGCCGGAACTACTGTTTAGTAACAGCAACATAATAATATTGAGTTTGTTTGGTCTTAACTACCTACAAACCATTACGTCCGTACAAACCGTCCACAGCCACATATCTATAAAGATTTCATACTACATAACCTATAGCTTAGAAAGTGTTCTAATAGATACATATATCCTATACATTTGTACCACACTATACCACAAATTTTGTGGTATAGTGTTTTTCTGTCTGCTACGAATCTGACATACTCGTACTCTCGAATATTTCGTACCGTTATTTAATAAAAATTGTAACACTTGCATATGTACATTTTACTCGTATATAGACAAAACAATATATACGTGGAAACTTCGAACTCGGTTACGTAAAATAAGACGAAATTAAAAAGTACAATCTGTAAAATGTTTTTGCGAATTATAACAAGTGATATGTATAATTTTAAAATGTACATATCCTTTCTTCTTAGCTAAAATCTTAATTGGCTTTTTAACTTGAAACATACTTAGACAAATCCAAATATTAAAATTGTATATCTATATATACAATCAAAACAACAAAGCATTATGAATCAAGCATCGAAATAATTGATTTATCTTCATTAAATCTTAATGCACAATGTATGAGTGCCTCTAGCGATTCGATAATGGATAACTTAAAGGTGAGCATGTTGTATTTGGCTTCGATACGATTATTCGCTTAGCTTAAGTAAATAAAAATTGGAAGCTAGGATCAAATATAGGTAGGACTTCTGTTCATACGAGCAGTTAAAGTCAATCATATAAACGCATTAAAAGTCGATATCATTAGTAATTACATTTAAGAAATAAGACGTTTCTCACAAACAAAAGTTCGTACGTTTAACCACAGCTGTTCTGAATGAAAAACGAGTACTTACGTAGAGTAAGTACTCGTTTTTCATTCTGCAATACGAAAAAAGAGGTGTAACGTTGATATCATGGTAGAGTACCATCGTGGTCTAACTCTAACTACAAAGTTTTACAAACTATACAATATAGAACATGAAAGATATTATTGATTAAATCTAGAAACATTTTTCATAAAATAACTTCTATGTTAATATAGAACTTCTTTTACATATAATGTATATGCACATAAAATTTCATTACGACGCTACAAAGATAGACAATCGAATCGAAGCGAACAATCGTATCGTACCTTAGTAATAGACCTTTCAAGACTTACTCCTTACAATGGCGAGCATAAGATGATTATCATTCCGTTTCATAAATACGTTAAGTATTGACAGGCCACTTACAGTTAGAATGACAATAGCAATGATGGCTTAATTATTAACAGTAACTAAAAATAGTCAGTGTTTCAGATGCATAAAATGTAATAATTGATTAAAACCTAACAACCAGTAGTGCAGTACGTACTCTGCGACGTTCACGGTTAAAAGAGATCTGTAAGAAAAGAAAGAAAATACTGTATCCAGAAATATATTTTTAATTTCCTAAAACCTTTTTTATAAACCTTTTCCATTGTATGAGCTTATATTATAATATTGGGATTTAATTTCACATTACTTAGCATTTAATTGTCACTACAATGGAAGCATAT
>DWGW01001251.1:0-11738 GCA_018247775.1 Udranomia orcinus
CAATCAAGATCTCAGCCTGACTTAAGCGCGATAGCGGCACTCAAGAACAGTTCCACTAAATATTTAATTTAATATTTGAATATTTTGTCCATTAAGTACTTGCTGTATAGCAGGAATTAATGGAAAACCCGTTTATTTCAAGCTTCAATGACAACAGTACGTACGAGTACAAACTTCACAAAATTGAATTTAAAAATAAACTTGTGGTAAAAATGAAATTTTGGCCGTAAACATCACGTCGTTGTGTAACCGAAAAATTAAAAATTTCTTTTCACCTTCCGTGTATAAAAGGCGTAAAATAATATTGTTAATTGCTTTTCTAAGTATCGCGCGTAATCGCTCGGCCACCGCGAACCGTAGTTTCGACGCCATAACTCCACTTGCGCTAAACCCACTACAACTTTCTACTAATTTGTTCACAGAGTGAAAATTTAGGTTGGGGTACCTAACTTCCTAATCATAGCACGCTTTGGATGCAGCTCCTGTACCTAATACTAATACAACTTATCTAAGTTAGATCATGGCATAATAAGAAGAGGTATTCTTATTATGCTACGATCTAACTTGGACTTTTATTTTTTAGTTATGAAAACTTATATTAACGTGCGCGACTTCGTTTGTATCGACCGGCAACTTGTATAAGCTGTAAAGATATTATAATAAGGAAGATAATCATATTATCGCGTTTAAGGAGCGGAGCTATTTTTTTATTTCGTTCACTTAATGACAAGTTTAATGCTTAAACTATTATTGTTAGCCAATCTTTCTGTTTAATAAAAATACTATCTTCAATCAATAAAAGCAGCACTTTAAAATTCCAAATAAAAGTAAAAAACCCGGTGAAAAAAAAGCAAGTATCCTGTATATTATTTGGCACGAAATTGAAAATGTTTTCAGCGGGCGCATTAAGTAAAACAGTTTATGAGCGGCGAGCCTTATGCGTGCTCCGACCCGCCGAGATGTGAAAATTATGCGGGCGCCGCCCGTCGCCATAAACATTTGCCCCACTTCTAGCTGTACACTACACGTCGTAGGAAACTGAGTATCTATGTCCAACTGTCGAATGTCTTCTCAGTATTAAATTAACCGACAACCATACATATTTTACGCTTTGAATCCAACGATGCCTAACTTTCTCCGTCTTTATATTACGATACGTAAGAACCCAGGCCAAGGTAGGCACATGATAGACCTTTAATGGTAGGTCATGGTACTTCTCAATATTAGTAGGTAAAATCAATTAAAATTAATAAAAAATGACCTTTCAATTTCATTGTCTATTATGTATTTTTACTTGATATACATGAGGCTTAAGATTAGAGCATCATATATAGGTTTAGGTTTAAAGAACTTTATTGTCTTAAGAAATTACAAAATTTTACTTATAAGACTACTATTGCTAACTTATAAAGCTATTACAGTGAGCGTATATTCCGAAGTAACACGTTTTTGGACTTGATTAGAGCACCTGTTAAATACATACGTGCGACAAGGATGAAGCAGCATGTTACAATGCGAACGGCTAATATAATATGTTGCTACTTATGTACAACATCGCTCTGCACTCAAGGGACTACAGCTACCACTTCCAGAACAACGTGCCTCACGTAATTATCTTAGATTTATGACGTCAATCGTGTTGTAATGCTGATGGAGACACACATATTTGATATCTAATTTAGGATCCCGCTTGCAGAAATTCTCGAAGCCTCAACGCAGGCAAAGTCTCAAGGTTGTCAAATGAATGATAGTTTATGTTAGGTCATGTCGCGTAGAGCTTTTAATTTTTTTGTTGTTGTTAGTGTTTGGGTTATTTCTTAAGGCATTCTTTTCTTTGGCGATCCTATTAAGAACTCCGGGACAAAGAACTTCGCCTTACGAGTGGAGGTCTAACCGCATCCCTTTCTACGTCCCAGTGTAAGGCATGGGTGTCTTCCTACAACTGGACAAAGCCTGGGTATCCTCTGCTATCCTTCTATGTGTGTTGGCGGAAGAGGAGGTATATCAGCGAAAATCAAAATGTGCATGTGTGCGTCTTTGTATCTGAAGATAGGATCATAAATATTAGCGCGTCTATCATCGCAATCCATTTGTCGCAGTAGAATAAAAAAAAAACGTGTATTGACCTGCAAAGTATAAGCTCTTCATACAATATTTACGGTTGGATCGTCCCGGGCGTGAGATCAGTTCAGGAACTGTAAAAAATGTTCATTGTATTTACCTACATAAGTTTTGCT
Organism: Udranomia orcinus; assembly: GCA_018247775.1. Lineage (NCBI taxonomy): Eukaryota > Metazoa > Arthropoda > Insecta > Lepidoptera > Hesperiidae > Udranomia > Udranomia orcinus. The sequence goes on from DWGW01001251.1 coordinate 2,238, forward strand.
TGTCAGTTCACGGCGACAAAATGGAAATAGTTCTGTGCTGACATTTAAACATGGGTTATGTTATGGATACATTGTCGTGCTATTTCTAATGTGATTGAAATGTTCGTATGATTTATTTATACGTGAATAACTGTCTTTTATTGTAGCAATGTTCATTGTACTGTGTAAAACAGGTGAATGACTTTCAGATATGTCATTTTACGTTTGTTTATCACTATTATACCCATCAACTTTAAGAATTATAAAAGTCAAGACCTAAATTTAACTTATGATTTTAAATTACTGCAAATCACGATTACTTTTGTGATTAGTTTTTTGTAACGTTTGTGGTTTGTAGTACCTAACTTGTTGCCTGTTTTATATTACCCCAAATTATTTCTCTAAGTTAATTATAATTAAGTTTTGTTTTTTCAGTAAATTCACAATAAATAAGTATACTACGACGGAGAAAGAGTGACCTAAATCTAAACATGTGTGTGTTTTGATTGCTTCCGAGTGTTAAGAATGTAATTAGGTGTTCGGTGAGACTCATTATGGCGAGGCTTGTTAACATGGCTACCACACTTTTACTGGCTTGTTTACTATGTTTTTATACGTCTACAAAAACTCTCTGCTAATGAAACATCAAAGGAGGGCCGTAACGAAGTTCCGTAATGCGATCGGAACTGATTGAAGTGTGTACTTGGTTTTATCGATGAGAAAATCTCCTTTCATCACGGAGTTCATGTAATTTATGGATTACACAAAGATTGAGATTCTTCGCCGTGTTACCTCGTTTTCTTCTGTGCTGATTTAATCCTCTGTCAATGCGCGGAAGTGTGTTGCGTATTTTTTAATTTTAATAGCAAAAGCAGAAACGCGAAAGATGAGCTAAGTAATAAAAATAATTGTTTTAAATAGAATTATGAATTGAGGTAAAATTCCTGCAAACGACATATAAAATATACTTTTTAGGTAACCGAATAAACAATATTGTTAATTAATTACGGAAAATATAATAGTCAGATTAGACTACAACACTATATTCGTAAACTGTACACTCAGTGTATACACAGACTGTCGTTAATTGCTAAGTTTATTGCGACACCGTAATTAGTGTCTCATCAGCAGCCGTATTAATTTCGTCCCGGGGCAAACAGTACAGAAATTAATGTTTAACATCATCATCATCATCAGCCCACATCGGTCCACTGCTGGACATAGGCCTCTCCCAAAGCACACCACTGAGCCCGGTCTTCGGCTCAATGTTTAACATAAATGTCGCAATTTCTGTTGTAGTCTAGACTTAGCTTAAAAATGATCTTTCGGTTGAACTTTCTGAAATGGCGAAAAAATTGCTATTTTGTCGTTTTTATTGTACAAGTTAGAACTGGAATATACACGACACGTCCAGACGTATTCTGTTCCCGTTGTATTTTCAACAAACTCCACGGCTTATGAATGACATAATAAAAGGATTGAGCCGAGCATTCAAAGACATGAAAGCTTCAAAAGAATACAGTCCAGACGCAACTCACGCAGAACCGAACAATAATATCCAAAGCAGTGAAGGAATTTGATTACACGAGTCTGAGTCGTGAACAAAATTGTCGGCGATTAATTTGTCAAAACTTGGTAATTGATTTTCAGGTTGTAATGAAATTTAACCTTCTGTGACACCGTTCACAAAATCCGTGTGACTGTCAAATTGGACCTTAGGTTGATGCGTTTCGTTTTTCAAGGATTACTAAAGGTAGGTCCTAGACCTAATACCTAAGTCTTCAAAAAATTGAAACGTCAATGTGTTCTACGTAGGTGATTGTCCTTGGTCCTTTTTTTGTTCGACGTTTCTAGTTACAGTAAGCATCAATGATACTGAGGACAAAGATACTATGTATGTAGCGTTTTGTCCCACTTTACTTCTATAATGAAAAAACATAAAAATTTCTCTTGAGATTGACGTAGGCGTCGGTATTTTTCCAATCTAGGATCACGATCTTGAAACCACCTTTAAAAGAGGTAGGTGGCTGAACTTTGAGTAGGTTGCTCGGAAAATTAGGAAGTAAGTAGGTTATTTTTTAATATGTCAGTAGTGTGCTTACTATTATTTTCTGGTTTGAAGGTTGTGGCATTCAAAGCATTCCAACTTAGTTGTCAAGCGCAGCAACGCATCCGTCGATCTGAGAAAGAGCTGTTGATTACAGATTTCCACGAGCGGTAGTAAGCATTTAGGTACCATCAGGTGGACTTCATTCTCGTTTGCAATCTCAACGTTTTAAAAAAAAATATTGTTACAGATACCAATTTACTGAGACTTTACATTTTTGCTAGATATATTTATTGCGTAAATGTTAGGTTAGTAATTTAATAAAACCTAGCTCGTGTTCTGTGTTCGTTGGTTTACTCGACGAACAAATAAAACCTTAATATGCTTATCAAAAATACCAGCGCAGTCTGGGTTTCGCTCCCGAGCTATTCCTTTGTGCGGTCCTCCCATCGCTGGTTGTGTAAACAAACGAAGCTCTGTAGTGTTTTCGTCTACGCTTCAAGGCTCTTAGGTTCCATATTTGCGGAACGAAAAATATTCTATTGAATCTCTTTATTGTTGCTTTGAATTTGTGATACTGCTCTCAACAATGTACGGGTATCAGAATGCGCTTACAAGGCGACCCGAACGACGACTATAAAGAAATGTGTAGGTATATAACGAATGATTGTATGTAAGAGAGGTCTCGAAGATTGCGTCAGTTTTCTTTATTCTTCTTCTAACTGTTCTTTGTCTACGTATAACGCGTGGAATCATGAGAGAAGCTTCTAATAAAATGTTATTAACATTGCTTGCTCTGGAAAACCAAGTTATTTCGAGTGCTTCAGACGAGCTATTTTGATTAAAGTAATTACATTCTTTAAAATTCCTACGAGTGTTACAAGAAACTTTAGTATCTCGAAAGCCGAAATGCCATATGAATTTAAGATTTAAGAATAAAAAACTGTATGTGTGCCATTCAAATACGATAGACGTGAAATTTCAGAAAAATTGATTATACTATTATAACTTTATTTTTCTTTTATTCTTTTTCCTGCGATACCCACGACCTTTTTCAACACTCGTTTCCTACATACATATAAACATACAAAGAAGACCATAAAAATAAAAAATAAAGTTTCTTTTCTATCTCATTCTTCTGAATTCGATATAATTATTATTTGTTTGTCTCTTTGTCGTAACGCCTTTTAGTTTCAAATTACAACGATTCTAGAGAAGTTTCACTTAAAAAGTATATGAAACCCGATATTGGAATTTGTTCTTGACTTTGTCATATTACAATTAGGTGAATTATCGTTATATGATACTTTCCACTTAGTGAAATATCTATTCCCGTTTTCGCAGAAACGATCTTGTCTAGAAGTTATGCGGGAATCACAGTATCTTTTATAAGAGTCGTAAGCAATAATATAGATAAATAATATTGATTGATTCTTGTAAAGCCACAATAAGGTAGTGAAAGCTTGAAATAGCGAATATTTCTAAATGTCAGGTCCATAATGCGCTACCTGATATGGCGTAAGTCGCTATGTCACGCCAACTAACAAATTACGGAAGAGTTTAAAGGGGAAAATGTGACAAATATTGCTGTAGAATTTTTAATAGGACATTTTATCTTTATGTGAATTACACGATGTCATTCGCATTTGTCGTTGGTTAGTTTTTAGCTGGTTTTTAATTTACCTCACCTAGACATTAGTCTCTTCATAAGTGAGGAACCTCAGAACGGTTGGGAGTATTCAACCATGCAGATTATGTCATACGATCGTTATAACTCTATATCGTAGCTTCTCTTCAGTCAATGTTTTCCTTTGTTTGTGTGATACATTTCCAACGCACGCCTTATCTCGTATTACCTATGTACTTATGCTCATGAAGTTTCCTATAATACTATGTTACTTACATTTACGTATAATCGCTCATAAAAATTGTTTAGAACGAAACAAAAATTAATAAGCTTCAAATATCGCTATCATTAACAATGAACGAATTGAGCGCTGTCGTTCGGGGCGCGTCGTTGATTCGTTGGATATCAATAATTAAGAGGTCAACCCGGCGTCCCGCGCTGTAATGATTTCATGTTTTCATTTAGTCTGTGAATACTTGAGTGAGGGAATGTTGATTGTTTAGCATTTCATGCCACTGTGCACCGCTGTACCGACCCGAGAGCGTTCGTGTTATGCTACAGAAGTGGAGAACACTGTTGCAGCACCTATTTTTAACTGTCTACAAAAAAAGAGGTTATATCGTAATTTTTTATAAGAACGAAATTTTTTATAGTTTGACCCTTATATGAAATATTTTCACGAGTATTACCTTCATAAGTATTTTATTTGAAGGCTTCTGAGCTAAAACATCACTATTTTTTACTTTTCATATATATATGTTATATAAATTATTTATAAATAGTAAAAGACTAAAGATATAGTACGCATTATATTGCATAAAAGCTTCTGCGCGGCCGTAATTTACATTACAAGGAGGGATTTTGGAGCTTTGAAGACACTGTAGCTGTGGAAATACCTCAGGTCTGTCATAAATACGTCGCAACTCCTGAGACCTAACCTGGAACGATGTAAAATAATGCACCAGTTCCACCAAAACACAAGTGTATAATGATGCTATCGCTAGCGAAGTATTTAAGAGATTCAACGCGTTCTACTTCGAAGGATGTGTACATAGATAAGTTAAAGATAAGATCTTAATTTGCCCTTAATAGTTACTAAAAATGACAATACAAACTATAATTATCCCTTTAGTCAGCAAATGTTTAGATTAGCTTGAATCTATGCTATGATTTTGCATAAATCGATATTTATGTGTGATTAATCTACCTATGTACATTCTACCAGCAAATTCGGATATATGCGCCCACATAAGAATCATTACATCAGTCTCTGAAACCACATCTTTTTCATTCATATCGGATGCAGTACGTGAACTTATTCGTTGTTCGTAGACGGTAGTACCGGTGTCACTGTGGCGCGGTTGGAGAACTATGTTGGAAATATGTACGCTGACCCACTTCCCGCCGCAAGCCTGTGGTCAGCCGAGTGTCGCAAACGTATATTTTTCTGTCTAATTTTACTTTTCGTAAAAGCTTTCGTTTTTCAGTGTCGCGAGTGCGGCGTTTAGTAGCGGGCACGAGGAGCTGAAACGGTACTAAAAACTTAACTAATTACATGTTGAATTATTTGCGCGTGATACGTTTTGAGATATTAAAATGCGCTCAAAAGTTGAAAACTTACAGTTATGTTGACAATAAAAAAAAATTAATTAACAGACTATCGCCACAGTTAACAGATATCCTACATTTGAATTAGAATGTTATTGTGATGTAATAGAGCAATACTTTAACTTTTTTATTAATTTACTATACGAGTATATACCCTTTTATAATAAAGATATCTAAGTGAGGAACCACGCACAATGTATTTTAAAAATTTTCTTAGAATTGATTTATTGCTCACTATTGCAATATTGCTCCATGCATTAATTATAATAGTATTATTTTTTAAATGTGAGCGTGGAAGTAGCGCGTCTTGGCGCGAGACAATGACCTAAGATGATGTATCGTGTGAAGTCGCTTCATAACAACGCTCGCGGAGGCCAGGATGTGGCTAATGCATTCTGCCAGTCCGCCTGTCACGTGTCATAAAGAACACAAGAATGGACGTCGCCGTGGTTGCGGTTCCGGTACTACGTCCGGGTTAGCAATCTAACGCCTGTCAGTACCGTAAAAGTTGTATGGTACGGATGTTTTGCGACTAATAGGAAAAATAAGTTTTATTCAAGAGCTTATGCAAGTCAGGTCACACAAGAAGTAAGAATTAAGTTATTTTATACTTATTTATTACTATCGGCGTAATTGTCGTTCCGGTATTAAAATGTCCGGGTTTGCAATATAACACCACTATGTGCCGTAAAAGTCGTAAGATAGCCGGTTAAACGCATTGTGAAAATCTCTATATATAAATCATTACTGTCATTCCGCGTCAAGATGTGAAGTAGTCGCAGACCAGAACGTGGCAAATCATTCTTCCGCTTTCATACGTCACAAGGAATTCGAGAATAGACTACTTACTCTCGCATCGCTGTGATTCCGATTCCGTACGCCATATCCATATGATTCCATTCCGTACGATAGTAATATAACATCGGTTAGGTTAGAATGATATGTGCTTGTGATACTGATTAAATATTATTTATTCATGAATATAACATCAATGCCACATCTTAGGTGTTTATTTATATAAATGAGTTTCACACCACACATAACTCTGTCGACGAGATATTGTAAGGATACGTAATGTTTTCGTAAATTTTGAAATATTTACTTAAAATATTTATCGATTTTGCACTGCGACACTCTGCCATAGCACCATGCCATTGTTTATTCATGTCCGGAGGCTGGTGTACACTAAATTGTCTGCGAAGCTTGCACTCAACGCAACGGCAGCTGAGATAGTGTAAAGCAGGCTCCTAAGCATACCAAGCGTCAATTCATTTCTTATTTATAATCCAAATTCAAGATTTTTAGGTTTTAAGGTGGTTCAACTTATTTATTTATTTTTCCATAATACGAATTCATTGTCGTTCGATTAATACACGAGTTTATATTTCTAAATATTGGCACATGAAGGTACATAAATATTGTAAAGATATTTATAGAAAAATCACGATCGTTTAATTTTTTCTTATTCTATTAAAGCGAATATAATTAGCTGCTAAAAGACAAACAAGAGTATATTAAACGTAGTACGTACCAAGTGAAACTAATATTTTGAAATATTTTGCTTAATTAAGGACGTTAACCTTAAGAAAAGGATTGGAAATTTGAAGATCTAAAAAGCGACTAGTCGCAAGTAATTTAGCTAGAGTCCATAGCCTTTTTACATCGTTGTCACATCACTATTGTTAAATAAATAAAATGGAAAAGACTTTACCATAATATATGAGCGTATCCTTGTCGCTGTCCGTCTCATAATATATTAAAGGGTCCGTGAACCTGTTTAACTTTTCAGCTCAGAAGGAACAAATTGCACCAGCAATCAATTTTAACGGTTGCTTTATTGATGTTTACGTACGAGCATGGGCGTTGTACGGTAGTTTTAACGTATATCCGTTTATTAACCTTTCGGTTCATGTAGAGTCATAATAATTGAGAAGTGTGTAAAGTTTTGGAAAATATGTTCGATTTTAGAGTTGCTTTTTTTATGTCTATTTTGTAAAATGTATAAAAATCTGCTTACCTACTATGTGGAAAACTCTTCAAGATTGATAATAATACTTGAGCAAAGTTGCTGCGTTTCAAATAGGCATATATGTATGTGATTATAATACAATAGTCTTGAACCTGGTTTTAAGGGTCTTTACGCCCTTGTTCGACATGTTTCCTCACCTCAAATTATCAAGATCGAATGAGATGATCTAGGTGAGCGTGGTTTATCTAAAATCACTTCATTATACTCGTACTCTATAAGCCGTCCGTTTAAATTATATTTTAATGACAGGGAGTCTTATAAAAATATAGCTTGATTCATGATCGCATACATAACTGTTATTTTATAGCATCAAAATATTGTCTATTGTAGAGTGTAATTTATGGTTGTTTCAATAAATTGTTCTTTAGTCGGTGACAAGTTTACATCGTGTTTTATTAATAACTCTGTGTAAAAATATAAGAATAAGATATAATATAGATTAATAGAATAAGATATAATCGGGGCGTTATCAGAGAACATGGGTTTTTAGCAAAGTACCACGAATCAGTAAATGTGTAGTACCTATAGGTATAGGTATAATGCTCTCCAGGAATTATAGCAATATATGATGTTGCAGTCATGGTATAAAACTGTTCTTGAATATTCCAATAGTTTATCTATTGATTAAAATATGTTGATTTAAAAAAAATCAACATATATCTCGGCTTTTGACCACACTCTTCAAACCAGTACACAACAGCACAAACACTGCACTCATATACAAATATCCACGGACAACAGCGGCGCAATAGTGATTCCAATAAATTGTATTTTTCAAAATGTAATATGGACTGATTTATCCAAACAAGAACCAACGTGTTTCTTCTTATTATTATTAAAAATGTTCATTCTTTTTAACTTTCTTTTTATTAAAAGTAACCCAATTTTTTTATAGCATACAACATTTTGACAAATATGGCCTTTTCTCAAAAATGTAGTTGTGTGGGTTGATTCTGTTTTGCATAAGTAGGTCCATACCGAGATAGTTTTCAGGAGCAAGTGCTGTATGAAGCGATGACAACAAAATGTTCGGTATCACGTTTCAGTCAGCGTTGACGTTTTAAATGACAAAGCATTCTCTTTAGACGTCATTATTTACGTCGAGTAAAATAGACTGTTACACGGCAATTGTGGATGGTCTATTACACAAAGCGGTTTCACCTTATAATACCTTTTGTGCCTTATAATAACGACTTTGTTCATGTTTCCACGCGTTGTAAAGAATCGACTTAAAAAGGTAAAATTGCTTCACAATTAAGGCGAGCTTGTTTGCTAGAGGCGTTTTTGTCTTACTGTTGCAAATAATTGCATGTTTACAGCACTGCGTACGAACTAATTATGTTATAATTAAATAACATAAAATAAGCAAAACCATTATTTTATACCTATTACCTATACAAGATATATTAGTTGTGTAAGATGAGCCGTATACAATTTAAGCTTTGTTTATTTGTTTAGTTTGTAACATAAAATACAAAATTTACCGAAATAACCGTAATCATTCCAGTCTTATGTTCAGGCAAATCGTTGGATTGGATTATCGCGGCTAATATCGTACCAGCACAACGAGGTTTCTGTGCTTTTCTTACTGCATGTACGTATTAGTGTAATCTTTGAATACGGTCGCACCAATGAGGCAACGTCTATTTCTGATCGTACAAAACAACCTTTGTATCCACAGTTAAACACCACGTATTCATAGCATGAATAGGGCGACGTCGAATATACGTCTCCAAAAACGAACTTAGACGCTTTGAGACCCTCCGTGACGCCAAGACGTACAGACGTCGAGGGTCCCCCGTGCGTTGTTTACCCGCCGGCCCGCCGCAACGACGCCAGCGTACGATCAATACGAAACTCTCTCATTCTCTTTGATATTGAAATTTAATGAGCTCCAACTTAAACAACTGCCTCCCGACGTACCGAATTCTCCAAGTGCCAAATTAACAAAGTATGTTACGGAAGCCTCTTTGTCTGGTGCAAAAGTTCGCGCGTGTTTTAAACATTCCTAATAAGCTTCAACCGGTTGAAGGAAGCGCGTGTGTCGCGATTAGCTAAATATACCGAATAAGTTCTGTTAAGTCGGGTCGCTCTTGAAAGAGTGGTCGTAGCTGACATATTTCATACACCCATTACCGAACTTCGCAGCAAAGCGGGTATATATATAACAGTGCTTTAATAACGAATTAGAACTATATCTGTAATGTTTTT
>DWGW01001252.1:0-11737 GCA_018247775.1 Udranomia orcinus
ATAAATGCCACTACAAGTTGCGCATTGTAGTGCTCCGTTCTCCTCCTTCACTGATGTAAGCTCGTTTTGTATCATTACAAGGTGCGCGCTGTTTTTATCTGTAACGCGAATGCTCCTGGTGAGGAAGCTACACAGGCGTTCAGCTTAATTTTCTTGCCATTCCTTTATGTTATTCGAGTGTTGTTCCATCGCGTCGATGTCCATAGCAAAATGAAAACCCTTGTCTAACCAAAAACGCTACACTTGCTCAAAAAACACAAGTTAAAATATTAAATCACTTGCATGCAGTTTCGATTAAACACATTACATACATCGATATTTGGTTTTTATTCTTATGATATTGAGAGAGCGAATGCATTCGACTCGTTGGCAAGTGGGCAATGCCGTTCATTAATAACATCAACACTAGACAGGACTGAATCCCTATCTAAGTTCCAGATGCGTTGTTTCCCCTGAGGATTAAGTTGCTGGAGGATCGCGTATGTAATACATCGATTTATATACTTAAACGATTCATATATATCATTATATGCACAAGTTTCATGACTTTTATAACAACACGCTCAGATAAAGATATTTCTAAACGAACACTGTAATTTGACCCGAATATTACGTACTATGTCTAGATACTATATTGTCACGCGTAATGAAAACCAATTACAATTGAAATGTTAACAATTGGAGACAAAGCATAATTCTTATAAGAAGAACTAGTCACGATAATTGATCGTTTACAGCACAAGTAACGTATAGCTACCGAAGCGAAGTATACATACGTAAATGTAGATACTGGCGTTAGTGCAAGAATGTTTCACCAGCATGCTGTGATCAATCGTTGTTTGCCAGCACGCTTGCAAGATCATTTATTTTATGCTAGCATATTTGTATGATCAATCGTGTTATGCCAGCACGCTTGCTTGATCAATAATTTTACGTCAAGCGGGTATGATCAGATGCTTATTGTCAGCACGCTGATGATAAGATCTATGTTAGCTAGACAAAAAAAAATGTTTTTTCCGACTTGACGATATCTGGACGATCATTAATAAGTTATTCATGAAATTGGATTTATCAATATAATAAAAAGATATTATGTAATATTTAATCATTGATGACTTGGATTTCACATGTTATCCACAAAATGGTTTGTACATGACGAGTGTGCGTGATTGAATGCTTTCATTCATATGCTTATGTTTGTACTAATGATTAATTAAATTAACTTATGTACATCATTACGTAAGCTTGCAACAACCAAGACTATGCATTTAGGTTCAAAAAGCCTTGATCATAATAATTAATCTTGCAGTAACACCAGTGGCCAGCCACAACCATCATTCTACGAAGCTTAATGCAGATACAATTTGAACGACAAAAGTGTTAACTATTACTATTTAAACCCTAAATCTACTAATTAAACATTTATTTGTGTCTCATTTAAATATACCTTAAAACAAAAAAAAGATAGATAAACTCACGCGCACACAATAAATAAAACCACAAAATCCATAAAATTAATTGCAATCGAATAACAAGTAAATATTGAATATAAAAAAATATTAATCAATTAATTCATTATGCTATTAAAAATAAGAATGTCCTATTGCGTGTTACGTCTACAAGGAAACAGTTTACTTATAACTAGTAAAAATAAAATTATATTAGTAAAAGATTTGAAATCGTTCGTCCATTCGCCATTGCCATGACGACAGACAAACAGACGGACATACAATTCAAGTGACAAGTTGACAAAAACACAATTAGTATCGATACTCGTTACATTAACCGTTACCATTATTATGCGGGATCTATGAAATGACTAGTGGGCGTCACAGACGAGTCTTAATCTACGAACGATACACGAACATCTATAATTAAAATATTAAATGTATGGTGCCGCCCCACCCACTTACTAGGCTGGGTGTACTAATACTAACGAAACGATGCATTTAAGCAATTTGGCAGAAGACTCGACGAGTCTATCATTGTGACAACGCGGATCGTACGAATTCGGCCGTCACCTGCCGTCAGACACACCGTTAGTGTGAACAGTACGATACGATAAATGAATGGAATGATACGTCAATGTGTTGATGATATTTAAGTAAAAATCTCCGAGACTTAATACACACGCGCCGTTGGTGGAGATCGGATGTTTGTGCAAACTCATTCTGCAGAATCGAAAGCTAATCTTCATGATAAACCAACCAAAACGCTACTAGAGTTAGCTAGCTACATACAGGTCGAGAATCACTATCATATTAAATTACTTAACGTGTTGAAAGCAACCACAATACGTGTACAATTGACACAGTCATAGGAACACTCATAAACCTTACGAAAGAAAAATAAATGTACAATTCAAAAACATTATCATAAGACTGAAGACTTACATAGCTCAATATACATATGTATAAATAGAAGGCATGCTTTGTCAGTTCGTTTTTAACCGCTAGGAATTATTTGTCATAGTTGGATAAATAGATTTAGGGTTAGAAATATTAAAGCTGGGAGGATTAGAAAGGTACTTTAGTATTTGATATGTGATAAATAGATAGTAATCCCTGGCACGTATATTGAGGTCTGATTTTACATAGCGGGCTGATAATAGATATGCTATGGGTAAGGTTGGAAATTGGAATAAACTTAGATTTACCCGGGTTTACTTACATTAGATACACCTAGGTGAGTTAGTAAATCCCGAATTAAAACTTATTTTCATTCTTATTTGGACATTACCCAAATACTAAGTAAACCCAGGTAAATCAAGTTTATTCCAACTTCCAACATTACGTGTTCTCACATGGATAAAATACACAGAACAATTGGATTATAAGTTGGGTCAATTAGGACCGAACTTATTTACCATCCAAATGCTCCGTTAAAGAATTTCGATCGCACGTTTTGATACAATTGGGAAGTTGAAATACGAATTCGAAAACAATGCAAAAGATTTTTGATTTTGCAAGTTGTCCAACATCTTTATGATATCTCGTACTACCATCGCCACACATATTTCTGTCTTAGAACTGTATTGTTTTGCTTTCGTGTTCTTGAGTGGTGTGGTAGGGAGATACTTGACCGAGGCGTGCCGACTGACTTACTTTTTCCGAGGTAACAACAACGCATCTATAATCGATTTCGATCTCGTCTTGGTCGATCACAAGTCTACATGGGCGGCAGTGTCCACTTACCATCAGGTGACGCTATCGTACGCTATCACAATGTTAAAACATCGATAAGTTTAGACCCCCAAAGGTTAATTTAGCTTTAGTTTAAATATAAATAATATGTGCGTTTGAAACGGTACGGTTTGGATCGGATCGTTATCGCACACTTTTTATACGTATACATAGTCGCTTCGGAGCATAATGAACAAAACGCGAAATGAGCACCGCTCTCAAAAAGTACAAATCGCAAAATGTACCTACAAATCGCAAAATGTACAAACGCAAAATGAACACAACACGCAAAATGTTCAAATAGCAAAAATACACAAGAACATATACCTCTTTCACCGTGACTCAATTTTAAAGTTTTTAAATCTGTGTGATCATGGATGCATTTGTACATTATGCGTGTTGTGTTCATTTTGCGTTTGTACATTTTGCATTTTGTACATTTTGCGATTTGTACTTTTAGAGAGCGGTGCTCATTTCGCGTTTTGTTCATTATGCTCCGAAGCGCAATGTGTTTCCTATTCTATTACTTTGATCCTCAAAATACGTGTCAGGAGTTAGATAAAACTTTCAGATTCATAAATCGCTAATACAATATCATATATGGTATTTTAACTTTAATATATCAATGTAATTTTTTGGCATTATCATTTTAGAATCGATTCATTCTTTCATGCTTAATAAAATAACATAAATAATTCAGAATCCATTTGAATTTTGAACAAGATGGTTAAAAGGGTTGATCCAACAGTAGATTTTATTCGAAAACAAATATAATACTTAAGTGTGTCTAACCAACATTCTGTACAAACAAGGCGACGTATGAACCTGAAAGACGATAAATTTGTTACTAAAATAAAATATACTCAAGAGGAGGTAATCTGCAAATAAATTCGTTGCACGATATAATTAATATACATCTTTAAGGATATTATAGTATCTGTGATATGGTTATAAGGCGTAATTTTGGCAGTCAAGGTTTCACATAGTGAACATACGTACAATGACCTTGGGTAAATCATCAGTCTTAAGTGGTTCGTTTTAACCCGACTTTGGTCGGTCAACTCAAGAATATAGGACCCTGTATTAGAACTTAGCACTAACTCCGAAACGTCACCGTTTACGTGAAAATCAGCCTTCGATTCCACACAACAACCGAATCTCGACTCAACTGCTGTCGTCTTAGAGCTTGATTCCGTACGTGGCACTCGTTTTGGCGTACCACCAACACCGAAGAACCTCGGCAGCGAAGTATTCCTCGTATATAACGTACGAGTCTCTCGTGACAATTGTGCAATCGCTGATGAACAATCAGCGCTCACAACCAGTTTATAATTTAACACTACGTAAGTAAGAAAGTTGTCCCCTAAAAGTAATGCCCCGTGTCTAGGGACGATTGGCTGCGTATCACACACGCGTTTAAGGTTACAATCATCTTGACATAATAAATTATGGAATACATACAACAAATTGCAACACCTCCCACTCACACACATGATATACTCACAGATGAGATACAGAGAAGTTGGTTTTAATAGATATCTCGTTACCGATATGGCACATAATGAATATCGATATATTTTCACCGCGTCTATATCGATGGTTCTTGGTAAAATTGGGAAGAGAAAACTTATGAAATGTAAAGCAAGATTCGCTAATAATCTTACAATTTGATTTTTATAATTCACAAACGAGAAGTTCATCTCACTGTTCGGAAACGTTACTGCCAACAGCTTTATCAATGAATTTGAATTTTGTAAATTTTGACACATTCGAGAATATTTCCGATAACATATCGAAGCGTAGATAAGAAGTACTTGGTTCAAATTGCCCCTAAAAGCGCCGAAATGGAATTGCATTAAAATCGATATTATGCTAATATCGATTTTAATGCAATTTATTTTAATGCAATTTATTTTATGGACATTTAATAAAAACCGTTGTCCGACCATACGTTGTAGCTTTGTGCTATTAAGTTTAAAATTAATTCCTTGTAAACACAATGAGTGGAAACGCCAAAAACGGAAACCTACGGTACGTTTTTTAAACGTAAATTGTAAGTTTAATATATAATTAAAAATGTTAAAACAACAACAAGCAACCCGTCTAATTATATATAAATACGTGTATATAATTAAATCATCGCATGAATATAACTTATGATTTGCTAGAACCTTTGAGATTAGAAAGCGAATGCAATTCCTTGAATTTACAAAAACGTTATAACATACGCAACATAACTTTACGATAAATGACAAGATTATAACGGATAGAGCCCCAACCTTCGGATTTGTCTGTTTTAAGTTGAATAAATCCTCAATAGTGTCTAGACTGAAATGCATTAAATCCATTACGACGCTCTTGCAACCACCATAACATAAGTTAACAATTCGACGGAGATTACTCACATGTGACACAACATTCCGAACAGTGCGATAAGGTAGATACATAAAACTATCCACTGAACTCACGGGCACATAGAGGAAGATTGTAGGGTTGTCGCAGATAGGGTTGAAGTGCGAAGGGCGGGTGTTGGTTGCAGTACTGTCGCTGACGGCGGCATTGGTGTTGCTGGTGGAAGTGATGTTGGCACTATCGCTGATGTCGCTAACGGGTCTAACGTAACCGACGCAGGTCGCAGCACTAGTACTGTCGCTTAAGTTGGTTGCAGTAAAGGTGATTGCGAAGGTAGTGATCGTGTTGGTAATCCTGACGGTATTGTTGGACGTGCTGGTTTCCAAACGGGCCCAATGCCTGACGGTGGTGTTGGTTTTAGCAACATAGATAGCAGTTGTAGTACAATCCAAGACGTTGGATTTGGAACGAATGTAATTTGCAGTGGTAGTACCATCGTTGACGTTAGTATTGGAATTGATGCAAGTCGCAGTACTATCCACGACTCCGGTGTAGTTAGCTGCGATGGTACTATCACTGATGTCGATGTCGGCGTCTGCCTCGGGCGCAGTGACGTCAGTGTGGGTAGTGTCGGTGGTGTCGGTGGCGGCGCGGGTGGAGTGGTGCGGGGCGGCGGGGCGGGGGCGGCGCTAGGCGGGCGCGGGCGGCGGCGTTCGCGACGCGGGTCACCGCGGACCGCGCCTGCGGCCCGGCTTGCCGCGCCGGTTGAAGCCCCTGCCGGGACGAATGGTCACGATTAAATAAATACAGTAGGGTCGTACGACATTTATTGATAAGACTCCGGAGGCACCGCATCTATGTTTACGTTATAAAGGCAGTGTTCTAGTTCGGAATGGTGTGGTCAGAGAGATACACTTAGTGAACTTAAACATAGAGGATACACTTAAAAGAGAAAACTTAAAACTGATTGCAATATTGAAATAGAATTATGAGTAAATTATATAGATAAGTTTCTTAACTAACCCCTTATTATTTAAATTAATTTATTATCCTTATGTTTAATATTAAAAAATATAAAAATAGTTGCTATAACAGTTTTCACTAAAAAAGAAAAGAGGAAAAATGATTTAGGATGTAAATATGACATTTTTAATCTCACCTGTAGGGCACCTTCTCAGGGCGGGCGGCGGTCGGGGAGCCGGGCGCGTCGTCGGGCGAGATCCCGTTGGGGCGGGCGGTCACCTCGGCCTTGGCGGCGGCTTGCCCGCTGATCGACGCTTGCACGTTACGCGACGGCGTGTTGGTTGCACCCTGGAAATGTTGTACAATTTAATTTAATTATTTGTTTTTTGAATTGATTCTTCTTCTTTTGATTCCAGAAATTTGTATTTCTCTTTTGGGATCGGCAAGAAACGGACTGATGACATTCGTATTAAATGAAAGTTATTTTCAAAATGAAACATGTTTAAAATTAAGATGGTAATAAATATTTGAAAACTAAGATTTCTTACCTATAATGAATTGGAGGCTTAGCGCAGAGTTTATGCTAGCTTAGTGTCTTGCTACTAAAACTTTTAGAATTAAGTCTGCCTTCGATAGAGATGAAGAATTGATTTATAATATCAGCATAAATTATTATTATTATTTAGGAAGTGGGTGTAGGGCAGGGCCTAGAGTCAATGCTACCATAACTAGATCTATTGTGACAATTACCCATAAGCACAAGTTATACAAAATAATAAAATATTATATACATTAGGGAGTTCGCATTACGAAATATACTCAGCATTATGCTAGAAGTTCGAGTACAACCAAATGAATAAATAAAACTTACATTGTCAGCAGGTGTGGTGATAGTGAGCGGTGGCGGGCCGGAGTCGCCGGACCCCACCACGCCGCCCTTGGCTCTCTGCCTCGCGAGGATAGCCGCCATGTCGGCCTGAAGTTGCTGTGGATAAGAAACATTGGGTTTCTCATTATTTCGACAAAATATATATAACAACACAGACTCTATAAATGAACACAACAAATACAAAGAGAGAGCCCTATCCATTTTTGAAGTAGATTAACAAAGTTTCAATAAATGAATTATTAAAAATCAAAAACTGCAAAAATTGCATAGAAAAAACCAAATTCAAAATAATATAATAAACAGACCGAAATAAGGTTGAAAATAGAAAAAAAATCAAAATACACTATAAACAGTGTAAAGATTGTAATACTTTGGTCTAACACAGTAAATTATGAGCTGAAATCCTAAATTCAAAATCTGCATAAAGATTTTAAACACTGCATTAAATAATAAACCGACATAAATATTATTCTATCTCATTTTATTGTGGTATAATTTTCAATTGGATTCCGCCTGCTACTCTGATCCAAGAACAATCTGCAGTTTGCTCTATTTCAACTAGATATGTATAACATCTAACACAATAACACAATATTTGAATACCAAATATACTATGATCCTTTTACAACAACTTTGAGGTAGCAAACAAATGTGCAGTCCAACTGACGGTGAGTGATCATTGTCACCCCTAGGGCATCTGTAATCCACCCAAGGCAGGATGGGAATTTCTCAGGTCAACCACAACAAATGCATTGTTATCTCTGTGGACTAAGCCACGGTTAAGTATATCACCCTTACCACACCAGAACACAGCAGCAAGAACACTGCTGTTATAATGCACCTATGCGTGTATAAACAAAAATAAATTTTATAAAAAATAAAAGAAATATTTACCCGCAGTTTATCCGTCAAATGGAACGGAGGCTCATTCGTAGAATCAATTGGTGGCGGAGCCTTCTTTAGAATCTCCACATCGCAGGTCAGTACACTCCGGCACACAGGGCAAGTTTGCTGCAAAGTAAATATACATCTTTTGTTACTAATCCTTCTATTACTGTAGGTAATTGGAGGATTAGTAACAAATGGAGATCTGTTTAATTTGTAATATTTTGTTTCTTCTTTATATTCTATTAGCTGACCCTGCGCACTTCGTACCGCCTCATTCATTTCGCCGTGCTCGTCCCCGTTCTGAGTGATTAGGCATCGTTTTTAGTATTTCATTAGTTTTTTATATGATAACCTTGTCCTGACAATAAGGAACATATAAAAGAAAGAATCATCCAATTTGGTGCAGTCGTAAGTTATGCATGTACGTACAATTCGACGATTTATTTTTACATATGTAGATAAATGAAAGCTTGTAATTGGCCATCAAGTACCTATTTCTGTTATATTTCTTACTAGTAACTCTAGCTGTAAGTTTTAGTAAAGTAAGCTGTAAGTTTCCATAAAAAGTAAAAGAAAATAAATTACAAATATAATAAATGTCTTTGGGATATGATTGGTGCATGTTACCTGATATGGTGGCAACTGCGCCTGTTGCCAATTTGGCAATTTCTCACGTTCCTCTTGGTGGTATTTTTTACCCGCAACCAGATGGCTAGCGAGGCAGTGGTTATGAAAATAGTGGTAACACTGCGTCTTGATGAAGGCATCACCGCTGGCAAACCCATACAGACATATCACGCACTGACCACTAGGGAGGTTGGAATTGGTTATGTTCTCACGCACCAGCTGTAATGAAATTGATTTTTTATATTAATATGATAAATGTAAAGGATAAGTGTTTCATCTTATTTCTGCTTTCCTCCTTGCACCAGATATCTCATAAAGATATTTAAAGTAGTTTTAATAATTCTTGGAACTTCTGTTTTTCCCCAAAATATTTTATGAAATAAAGTGAATAAAATATTTTTATTTTTAATTATTGCACAGGCAGATTGGACAGTTCTGTATGTATAGTTAAGTAGTTATAGAGTGCAAGGTACCAGTCTGACAGCACCATGAAAATGTACAAATATTAATAAATATGTCATCAGTCTCATACTATAAAATATGTTTATTTAAATGAATACAAGTGTGTCAATTCATGCTAGTAATCTTGTTAACCTCTTCAGATAAACCTAGGGGCTTGTTAGTAATGGGTACTCACATCAATAGTGCAATGAGAAATGCACCTACAATCTTTCAATCCTAAGTATGGCACTACCCACTTAAATAGACGGGAAGGTTAAATATAAATACTTGGAATCAATAGTGCAAGCATATGTTACGTATGTGTGTGGCGTTTTAAAATTACTATGGTAACTAAATCAATACAGAATAGTTAATTAAGTGTGACATGGTACATGGATTACAGTTTAATCAAAACTAGGTCATCGTAGACCTGTTGCAAGATATATACACTATTTTCAGTACTCTTTGTTGTGTTTGT
Source organism: Udranomia orcinus (assembly GCA_018247775.1). Lineage (NCBI taxonomy): Eukaryota > Metazoa > Arthropoda > Insecta > Lepidoptera > Hesperiidae > Udranomia > Udranomia orcinus. The sequence goes on from DWGW01001252.1 coordinate 9,821, forward strand.
TGCCATATAACCTTAATGCTAGCCATAGGACATTTTTGTATTCTAGTGGTTTTCTCTCGTCAACCTTATCGAAAAGTTATGTTATGTAAAGGATGTATTGTAATAAGATTCCACTTGGACATTAGTTATTTGTATAGCCTGTGACATAAACTCTTCCGATAACTAGGGGAGTTCTCATATTCCATCATATAACTCATCATCTTATTGCAACATGGTTTTATCACTTCAAATAACATACTAGATTAATTGATAGAATAGATAGAAGTATAGAAACATAGAATCAAGCACCAATGCCCTGACCTTGTCTTATTTAAAAGTAGGTCATGAACAAATCCCTGAATCAAATCAAGAATAGTATATTCACGAGAGCAAGGGAATACTGCTGATAAACACAAAACCTTTACTTTTTTTTATACAAATGGATAACTTGATAGACTTTGGCATGACTTGCACACTTACTTATATTTATTATTACATAAAAAACCAAAATGATTGTTGATAAAAAACCAAATTAACTAAGCTATCGTATGTCGGATGAATCCTAACAATAATTTAAAACTTAAAACCGAAACGAAAACAAAACTTACCTCAATTAATTCGAAGAGAACGGGCTGCCCCAAACTTTTGCTTAGTTTTTCAAAGATTTGTGAATGAATGCTTTTGAGCACACAATCATCGAGACCTCTAGGATTCTTCAGAATTACGAGGGGACTGCTATCAGGATATTCTGGGGTCAACTTGACTTCCAGAGTGACACAAACATACTGTTGCTCCGTATCATCGCCAGTGGACGGATGCACGACAGTTTCAAAACTTCTGGGCACGTTATCAACCCTTCTCACTACGACATCGTCCATAAGAATGGCCTCGAGAGCTCCGATCTCCTCGCACACTCTAAAAATGGACAAAACATCGTAAATATACAAAATCGCATCTAGATTTAGGATAAAGTTGAGGTACACACCTTTCCTCCGCGGTAGTCATTGCGTCGGCGGGCGGGTGCGGACTGGCTGATAAATCTGGGCTGTCTGGGATCTAGTTTTTTTTTACGTGCAGTTCAGGCAGGCGCAATGCAGACGGTGCACCGAACAGCTGGTTTCCGACGTTAACCTCGGCAAAAATCAATCATCAAGTTCCACAGATTAATAAAGCTCGGAACTTGAAACATAAGTGTTCAGTGTGACCAGATTTAAATGTCAAAACCTTTTTATGTGTGAAGAATAAAATTCTCAAAAGTGTGTTTATTCCTCAATTTAGTGAACAACATTACATAAAAATAACTTTTTATTTCGCAGATATCATAAATAAATCCCTACAATAAGCATATGAATCTTTGATGTTAAATTTCATTTTTTCTTAGGTTAATTCCACAGACTACTTTCTTAGAAATATTATGGTGTAAAAAATAAATCTAGAAATAAATCTGAAAATAAAATGAAATCTTTGCGATGCTATCTTTACCGTAAATCAAGATGAATATAAACGGTGAGGTGAATAAGAAAATAACTGGAAAAGTTTTCGATGCTAATGATTATTTATGAATTAATTACGATATCCTACTACCTTTTGTAAAATAGCAGTAGAATATTGTAAATCCACTATGATCACTACTATGATCATCACACAACGATACGATCATTATATTAACTGCATATAGTCAAAAAAACTATTTGAAAGTCATCTTAGGATGATGATTTGTTTAATCATTTATAGATTATTTGAGATACAAAACATGTCTGAAAAATTTCTTGATTTCACGATGAATTGCAGTCATTTGCGAACAATCTCAATATTGTATTTTCTGTTTTTTGTTCAATAAAAATTCTTTAATTCTTAATTCTTTTTTTTGGTTTGCGATTTTTATTTTAGGTTAGGTTAGGTTAGGTTAGGTTTATTTAATTTGGTAAACATTTAAAC
>DWGW01001253.1:0-11734 GCA_018247775.1 Udranomia orcinus
CGATTTTTAATTTCTGTGCTGTAACTTTTAAGATATGTTGTTGTGTAGCCTGTGTTGGTGAACCTTAAATAAATAAACAAATAAACAAACTATGTTTATAGTGTTAAGTAACCAACCTATGGACAACTGTAATCCAACCAAGAACCAAGAAGTTCTTTCTCAGTAAACAAAACTGATTACAAGGCTTAAACTGGATTGTATTTACGTAATATGACTGGTAGAACAAACGCCATAAAAGCTGGTGCCTTATCGAGACCGTCGGTAAATTAGCTACTAACTTCATTGTGGTTTGACAGCCATTTATAACCTCAAAACGTTTCATATTGAGTTCCATTCATAGTAGACTCTATTTTGAAATCGTGAATCTAAACTTTGATATAGAAATGGTTTCAAGCGTATTTCTAGTTCACTGCAGCTATTTTCGGTGAAAGACATTCCAATCTGGTGCTAAAAATGTATTGAGTATACCCACTAAAAGGCTTATGTTATTTTAGTTCTTACACTAGAAAACTTCCCACTAATACGGAAAAATAATAATATAGGAAAAACGGGTTCTCGCGTTTTCGTTTTAGAGATTCCTCTATTTTGCTACAGGCGGATTATCCTACGAGGATGTAAAAGGACGATTCTTTGGACTTATCCAGTTTAAGAGCTTCTTGTGTGTTAGTTTCTATTCAAACCTATTCACCCTATTTGGGTTTTACAATGGTTTTGTTTAATTGAGCGAAAAGCGTCCAAAACCATATACATAATATATTTTAATATTTACTTTTTGACACAAGGAAAGCGTTAAGGTTGGGAAGCATGATGATGAAGAAAAATCATCACCATAATCAGTAATGTGTTGATAATATCGAATACCCAAATACATGGGCATGCAATCTCAATGAATTGTACCATGTAAACCGCTTCGTAATCTGTATCCAAACATTGCAGCTTTGTCACTGTCAGCGGAACCTCGATATTGTGTGCCCTAAACATAAATATATATATACGAAATGTATATAACATATTCAAAACTCAAAGCATAAGCTAAACACGAGCCACTAGGTCTGTGGGGACCCGAACTATTCAGCCGATCAACGTGTAACCGCTTCGTAATCTGTATCCAAACATTGCAGCTTTGTCACTGTCAGCGAAACCTCGATATTGTGTGCCTTAAACATAAATATTATTGGAGTAGTTGTAAGTGCCCTCAGTAACACTTGCATTGTGTATTATTATCAATTTTCTTAAAAGTTAAAAGCAAAAGATTCGTTCGTAAAGATAAAAGTGTTTTTTTATCAGATTATTATATTTTTGTCAAATTTGTTTAAGACATTGATTTTAACAAAACAAATTAAGTAATGACCCATTCAATTCAAATCATAAAAATTGGTTTCATATTTTCCGTACAAAAAATACAAAGATACTACTAACACAATATAGCTTAAAAGAAGATGCTGTAACTTTGATAGACAGACATACAGTCTAAGCTCGTTAAATTTTGTAGTAAATTTGGTAGTAAATTCTATAATATGTAGTTATTAACTCGAAAGCCAAGGGAACCAATAATGGAGATAGTTTCGAACAATTGATAAACCGAACAATGAGTAGCATTATGTAATAGATGCCTTTGATTATGTGCCTCGACGTTAAATTTCGTAATACCCGCGAATACAATGTGCCAACAAAGCGAGTATTGGGTATTCATTTAATTGGAAACTGATTTCAAACAATTGCTTAGAGCGAGCCAGCCGTCTATCTGATTAAGCACTGTCGGGAACCGTTTACGAATATCAGTAAAAGGCTAAAATAGAGAGATTTTAAAGTAACAACAACAAGAAGAATTGTATCCAGATTCTTGAAGATACAGTGCATTAACAACAATAAGAATTGTATCTTTCTTCTTGAAGAGATAGTGCATTACGGACGTTCATAGCTGAGATATGTTTACTCTCATGAAAGATTCAAAGTCTCGACCCATATGGAGATCTCTATATAGGAGTATCTAATATCCACCTTTCAGAAGAGATTACACCTCACCCAACCACAGCTATAATACGTTTATTTGTGAAATATGTGACTGAGAAGCATAGTAATTTTGATCGATCAACTGGTGGAAACAATATAGAACATTTCTAATCGTTTTTATTACTTACGCCAAACATAGTTACGTATTACGACAATTGAGCAAAAATATAATATTTTCTTGTGGAAGCAATATAGGATATTCTCCAACGATTTTACATTTGACATGCGTAATTACAACAAATGTCTAAATTCACGCAAAAATAGAATACTTTCTAATACACTGAGTAAAATTACTATGTTACTTGAGGACCGTTACGTAAAACGTTTTATATGAACCCAATCCGTAAGATGATGACAGCTTGACTGCAAGATTTGTGGCGATCCCCAGTAGGAAAGCCAGCCATTATCCTCAGTATAATGACAGTGATCAATTCATTCGATTCCGTAAAATGAACGCTCATTTTCCAACCGCTAAAACTGTAGGAGTAGTTTATCAAACGGCCCAGTTTACTCAGCCGTTTTTACTGAAATCAATATTGATTGATGAACAATAAAACCGCGACAATAAAGAACGGAAACTATTCCAGTGTTTCCCAATATCGATAAACACAATTCGGGCCGTTTTATGTTAAACGTATATTTTTATTGGTCGGACGTTCGGCTTAATACTCATTACTTGTGTCTGCGATCTCGCAAGGATGTATGATAGTTCCCTGTTGTGTCATGTTTGTTTAATTTGTCGTGTCGTGTCGTGTCGCGGTTCTCTTTATACGGGTCTACCAACGGACTAAGGTTTGGAGAATTCATCCACGTGCTGATCCAATGCAAGATTACATCTCTAGCTTCCATTGGATCAGCACATGGATGAATTCTCCAGACTTAGGCAGTTGTTCTAATTTGGTTTCTTCTTTATGCCACTCTTTTAACGGCTTTCTATTACCAACAATAATTTGAAGCGTTTCTTGCCCCTCTGTTTCAATGTTTTGTGTAGGTTGGTGATCGAATACTACTATTATTTAATTAGGGTATACAGATTATAACCATTCAACTCTTGGTTGCACCTGATGCTTAAAAATCCACAGTATACTTCCTCGCTAGTAGCAATCTCCTTTGTGAAGCTGGAAATACTGAATTTATAGCAGCGAACTCGTTTATTTCTCTTCCAATTTGAGGAGCCCATTAGTTAAATACTCGATATTTTAACATTACCGTTGCGTTATAAGAGCATGCTGAAGTAGGTATACTCTTGCTCGGTCGTAGGAAAATATGTCCTCAACAATGGGACATGAATGAAGATCGAAATAATGTCACTGACCTATGTATATCGAAGGGTGCCCACCGACGTGCTAACATTTTCTCATCCCTAGTCAAATAAGCATCAATAAATGTCATCATCCGCGATTGCGAACGTGACCGGAATGGCGATTACGCACTAAGCTATATGGCAGCATCGCGCAAAAAGTTTATTTACGCGAAACTTTCGCCTCCATCGTTACATTTGGACACGCTTCTGCGCCCCCGAGACGCTCCGGGTGAATATTCCCGTTCGGCCGTGACCCTGACCGTAGATGGAAGAATTCCAATATTTCACAAGTTTGCCGAGTCTCGAAAATAGCTCCATTTATTATTTATCTATCGTTTCATGGCAACCATAACTCAATGCTATTGTATGGAAATGTTAGGACTCGCTCACGCTGGAGGTATTATGTTAACGTGGATTTGATATTGGAAATATGGATAAATATAATATGTTAATGCAATATTTTCGTCAAGTAGCTAATGGAAAAGCGTATTATGGTCGGACAAGTTGTCGTGTTTCGATGAGTACGCTATGCAGTCCAAGGTTAGACAGATGGCAGTCATTAAAATTTTTCAGTCATTAAAAGTGCTTGGAAAATTACTCCACTGGTTGGCTGCGTCTATGTTTTCATATATATACGAGGTCTTACAACAGGAGATATAAAGTGTAGCGGCCAACGAAAGTTATTTTCAGCATTCGTACTTTCTACTCTTTAAAAAATATAGTCTACGTTTCATATAAACTGGGGCACACGTAAACCGTAAATGCAAGCAAGCTGCATTCGATTCGATTTTCACGCTAAAATGATTTAACGTGTGAGAAATTAGTTGAGTATATTTTTATATGGCTACGCTTTTAACGATGCATTCTTGCGCGTTAACAAAATTTTGCCTGCGAAAATACGGTTGTTTTCAATTAAATAACATAAGTAACTACTATTTTTTTTTTTGTGTAATTCCTTCGCAAAGAGTACATAGCGCTTTCTTTTATAGAACGGAATAAAAAACGATTTATATAATGATAATAATAAAAAATATATCGTTTGTGTGTTTGTCTCGGGTGCAGTGACCTTAAACACAATCCGTTGTAATTATTGGTTTTATCAATCGGCTTATTTTGTTCGTAAAATGGAATAATGAAAAATGTTCTCTACTTATTTTTTTAATTATAAAAACTTCGTAGAGAGAGATATAGGAACCCCTCACCACACGGAAATGTGTTTACTCGGATTGTGACATAGACATAGAAACCAGTATTCGCCACGTCCTTCACAGGTTGCTGCACATAACTGTCCGTTGATGGACTGACTGTTCTATTAAACAATGGCCGCGAGAATAAATTAAAAACCAATCTAACCGCACGTCCGCTGCGCGCGAACCGCAAGCGGGCGGGACAAGCGAGCGAGCGGGACAAGCGAGCGAGACAAGCGAGCGACAGGCGCATAATCGAGTTTCTGTAAACCGCCTGCGGATACACTTAGTTTTTTTTCGCGTCTCCTTTGCTCAGTTGAAGTTCCGTTGGAAATCCTGTGCAACCCCACAAAGCGCAAGAGATCATAGAGGGATTTTTAGTGGGTGGAAATCCTACATAACCCGTTCTTGCTCCTACGGTTTTCGGATACCTTTGAAAGGTTTTCCTCTCATAAAAAAAAGGTTTTTTGAGTTCGTTTACTTCATTTATTTGTGTAAATTCGATTGAAAAGTAGTTATAAAAAATCATTTAAAAGCAATCTAGTTTTGATATTCACCATAAATTAAGACTGAAAAAAACGGAGATTTGATTGTGGTTATTATAATGTAATTTTGAATAAAATTTTTAAATTAATTAAGTTGACATCATTTTGTTGTGTAGACAATACAACAAGAACTCATTTATATACTACTCATAGTTTTATCTCACTCATATAGCTTATCGTCAGTGCGAGTACTATGAAGCCAGTTGTTTCCGAAATTGTTACCGTATCAGACAATCAGATAAAATTTGGCTTTATTTTCTTGTACGTTTCGCTCAAAAAGAGTGAGCGTTTGCGTTTATTTCATGGTATCATGTATGGTATTAGGTGTAAAATAAATAATTGCTTCAATACCACGCCATAATGAATCATCAGTACTTGAATTCATTATGTCATTTAGGTTATAATTAATTAAAATGTTACCTACACTAATCGTCCCAGTTGAACCCTCACATTATTAGCTAATACTTGCTTATTGGTAAAGTGAATAAATTTTCTCATAATGTTAGTAAAGACCGTATAGTAGATTATTTCTTTTACATATGTACATACTTATGCTACAACAAAGACTACGGTTCAAAGTTAGTGAAGAACAGTGTCCGTGGCGCTAACGATTGAGATAAAACGTCGCTGACACTGAACGTGGGTGGGTGGATCGTGAAATATGCGACTTCCTTTCCATTCACATTCGCCCGTGGAGATTGTGTGTAGTGAAATTCAGTTCTGTACTATTCGTTACGCTCGGCGCGGGTTGGAAATTTATTGCATTCTGATTTTCCCGAGCGTGTGATATGCAGCCGTGTCGCTTGCCACAGGTGTGTGCGCTTCCAAGGGCGTTTGTGCCCGTATCTCTGTTGCCCTTTTTAAAACGCTATTAATATATTATTATTGACTCGTACTCGTACATATATAATGGAGAATGTCTAAGCTTTTTGAACTGTAAACGTTTCTAGCGACGTTTGGCACATGAGAAAATCAAGGGTTGGTAACGTAAACGAAACACGCTCACGTATCATATAGCTGATAGTGTAGTTAGTGTCTAATACAAATAAAGTTTTCGCTTCTGTTGGCAGTCCTCATGACTGCTTTTTTTTCTATTTCTTTATAATATCGACATAGAAAACGAGTATGCAGTGGAGAATGGAATACTCATGATGGTCATTGTCGCACATTCTCGCAGGTTATCTGTAATCCCTAAACTGCATTCAACTTATGTGCGAGATCGACAACAAATGCGTTTCTACCCCCGGATTCAAAGTACAAAATGTTCCACCACTCTTAATAATTCAAAAATGCGTTCCCATTTCAAATAACAAAACAAGTGGTAGTACACCGACTTGAATATTGAGTGTCTTGTCGATAAAATGACTGCACAGACTAAAAAACTTCTCAATCCACATTAAATGGTCAGGCGAAGGTCGGCGGTGGGTGTCAGCCACGCTCCGCAGTGGGTGGATGTCGTAACTCGACTTAGCGCCAGTTTGGGATAATTTAATAGATGCTGGATATTATATTTAGTAGTACAAAAAACTAGGCCTGCCGAGTCTCCTGCCGGATCTTCTCAAAAATGCGACCTTAATTTCGGTCCGGTGCAGCTTGTGAAAGAAATTAAACATATTGGCAATTTGTAAATGCCTCGTTAGGCTTATTTGACACACATAACACCATGTCAGTCACCTGTGACCGACGGTGTACAGAGATATTGGAGCCGCGTCGGCTTCTTGTGACCGACACTTTTTTTTCACATAAATATATAAGTAAATTTAAATTAAAAAGATAGAAAAGGTTATATATTAGGTTCCGAATGTATCGTTGAGATATCGTTGAAATGTATCGTCAGTACCCAATGATAAATTTTTAACAAATTTCTCACTTGTTAGGACGGCGTTATATGTGTTAAATATATGAAAGGCGATGTATGTGTATATGTATTTCCTATATATTTTAAAATCGTACGAGATATAGTACTGATGTCTTAAGCAATTCTGTTCATAATTTTCTCAAAAAAAATTGTTACCAGAATTATATCGTACATTCGAAAATGTTAATTTTCTGTTGCAAAAGGACTGAGACGGGAACAAATGTTTCTAAGACGGTACGAAGTGCGCCGAGTCAGCTAGTACAAGATGAATGAATTGGAACATAAGCAAAGTAAGGCAAGTGGTCCTATGACTAGTTAAGATTTACTATCTACAGATACACTTATAAGAGTTGAAAAGGTTGTTGACATTTCATTTCGAAGAGCACGATTGGCATTGGTTTCTGGATGTTGTGAATAAAAATTGGACGTCCGACCGCTTACAAATATCTCCGTCAATACACATTAGCGTCGTCGAGACAGATCCCAGCAATTGGCCATAAAATATTACAGAGATTATCAAATTAATGATTTCGGTATAATAAATTCCGCCATTATACAAAAATATGAAGCTACGATATCGATCATTAATTATAAATTCATTATAAATTAAGATCATTTTGATTACCTACAAATTCGTGTAAAATTAAAAATATGTTGTGAATAAGGCAGCGATCATTTATCATAGTAATAAATCAAGCATAACGATCTGTCTAGTTATCCCTCGATCGTAACGAATCCGCGATTTTAATTAAAACTGATGTTTACAAAAATCCTCCATCGTCTAAAGTATCATTTTCATCATCATTATAGGTTTGAAATTACTGAAGTTGTGGATCTTCTTGATCTGGTCTTTCATAACGTTAAGGTTATGCAGATAAATTTAATGAAACGATAACTTAAGTGTTATTGAAAGTTTGTCCTTCTTAATCGTATTTGGCGTCGGATCCTTGCGTGTCTGTTTTCTTTACAAAATCAAACAAGCGTGCATCTCATCTTATATAAATCCAGACTATATTATTAAGGTATTCCCATATTTTAAGGCATTTCCATATTTTTAACATGGACTAGACAATTTTTTGCCACTCAAATTAGGTACAAAATAATTTACACAGAAAAGCCGTGGTTGGAACGATAGTCCAAACATAAAGCACAATACAGAAACCACAAGGAAATAGTGAGGTCGAATCTCACGACAACTCACAACATCGTTCTAACAAAGTTGCCGATATTAATCAAATAAAATACGAGTCAAAAGCTTGACAAATCGATCGACATTCGCCCGTGACATAATCGAGCGATCTGTGACAGATTAATGACGAATTGGTCACATCGGTCTATCGGTCAGACCGGCCTTGACCGGCGCTGACACCGTTACGTCATGAGCTTGGTCTTATGGTAAAAGTGTAACAGCTTTTGAAGGTGGTACAACATTTCGTGGACTTCAGGGGCAGCATCGCCTTACCTATCTCTGCCTTATAATATTTATTATAGCGAAGATGCGGGCACGTCATCTGATGTTAAGTGATTACCTATGGATATTTACAACATCAACGGCATCACCAATGCAACGCCTGCTTAAAAGTAGAGCTCTTTTTGTGCTGCATTTGAAATCCATGTCAGCACTCCAAGAATTCCTAAGAAAGCAGGTCATTTCACAATCTGTATGTGCGCGGGGGCAAGGGTCTGCATATCGCACATATCGTTGTTGTTGCTGTATTGTGGTTTTAGAGGTGTTTATAATTATACTTAATCGAAAAATACCAACATAGTTTGTTTAGACGTTATAAAGCGATTGAAGGAACATGTCCATAAGTCTAGCATTATAGATTTATGGACATGTTCCTTCGTTCTTTTTATTTATTTTACTAAAACTGAGATAGCAGACTAGCCTGCAGTCCTCCTGATGGTAAGTAGTCACCGCCATGCACATCTGTAACCAAACCAAGACTACCTAAATCGACTACAAACGCGTTGCTACTCCTTTAGATTTGCAAAACCTCGCTCAAATGTTCTTGTCTTCTTCGGCAAGAACACTCCTCTTGTAAGGTCTGCTTTAGATGTCGATGTCGTCATAATAGATGTCGTAGCGGTGTCGCCAGTGTCAGACCATGAAATGTTCTAGCACCTTCAAAAGTCTGTTTCATTAGATCTTATCTGTTGCCCACAACCAAATCAGGATTTAATTGATTGGAAACAAACATCTAATCGGATACGTCAGCTAATCATGGAGACGCTCGGGGCGTCGATTAGAGATTGTGAATACGCCTTCTTTTCACACGCAGTCAGTCTCGAGACATTCGTACTTTGGATAAAATTTAAATAATTATAACGGAATAAATTAAAACGGAATTTATTTTTAATTGTAACATGATTAAAAAGTGATATAACCAACAAAAGTATATTGTATTGTTACAACGAAAAGACTACAATTAAATTGTTTATTTTGTTATACTTTGGGTTAACTTTACATGATACTTTTAGGTGAATCTTACAACAATATTTCGAAAAACAACCCGATCAAACGTCAATTACAGATGACGGCTAAACGGCCACTAGGAATATGCTGCCGCCTATGGACATCTGTAATCAACCCAAGATAGAATCGCAATTTTTTTAATAGGTCGTTCGTTGCTTCCCCTGAGGATTCAATTGGACATTTAGACCAGAACAGTAGTAAGAATACTGCTGTATAACGCAGAAATACCAAATGTTCTACCACTATAAAGTATATTTTGTCGTATTCCATCTATCCATATTTCTGAATGTTTATCTCAATGTACATTTATAGCGATTTTACGCTATGGATGTTTAATTTTATTGCCATATCGTTATTTAAAATTAAAGCGTGACAATCATTCCGACCACACTACCTCCATCCGTCACACGGTGTAGATGATGTAACGAATGGCGGTCAATGTCAGCTCGGACGTGTCCAACACATGACCGATCTATATCCTCTAAACTTAATCAATCACGATTTATTGTTTTATTATGACGTTAAATAGAAACAACGACAGAGGATAGACGTTGAACAAAAAATTATAAACCTAAAATTGTACCTTGGGGAGTGTTGTGACTTTTATGATGTTAAGTTGAATGACGGAAATTTAGTAAAAAAATTGTAGACCAAAATTTGTACCCTGGTGTACTCCCTTTATATAATGTTCTAAAATGACTTTAGATCTGATATGTTTATTTTTTAAAAAGCGTTGGTCTTTTAAAATTGTTTCTAAATACTCTACTAATATATATAACTGGTAATTTGCCAATATCCAGATTAAAATGTCGATGCTCGTACATTTAAAGCCTATCAAAACCCAATTGCATAACCACGAGTACCGATAAAACTTAAATTTATGTGTGTGTACATTGCATAAATAAACATTATTTTTATTTTATTATATATCGCTATGCAAATGAGTTACACACAACCGGTTGAGTTTCGCAAGCACACGGGTATTCGCTTGTTCGCTGGGACGATGATATTCATATTTCGTTTTATGGCTTCAGGCTAACTTTCGTGGGTGATAAGATCGCATTATCCCAACCGTTAAGCGATATCACACTGTTTAACCGCTTAATTGACGATATTTAACAAAATCCCACCGTTATTAGCACAGCATGGTCTTAACTCTCGATCTTTTGTCTCGTTAGTAGCTTTTTTATTAGAATATACATTGAGAAACTGTTAAAAGAATTTCATGCGATTTGTTAATATAAAAGTTAGATCTTTCTAATCTTATTCTAGTCTAACTAACTTTATAATACGTGTAAAAATTACAAGATGATGTTGGATAATAAATATGTTAAGCATATTGTTATACCTTCTTAAAAACCCATTGAAGTATTCAACAATTAAGTTTTTGATGCATGCGGTTAAAAGTAAGTGTATTAACTCTTCAATCCGTGTCGAATCAAACCGAAGGATTATAATAATTTAAAACCGATTCTTGTGTTTTCTATAATAATCGTAGTCTCTTGAGGGTTGTGTTATTGATTCATTAAGGATATTTATTTCAAACGGCTTTTCGTGTTAGAAAGAAAAAAACGAGTCATTTGTTATATTCTAATTTTTATTTTGTCTACAAAAAATTATTTTCGTATTAATGCCTTTATTGCCGTTACCATACTACAAAATTCTTTACACCTTGTATATTTATTTGTATCTAAATTGCTTTGTCAGTGATTGATGTGACTTTGAATAAGTTTTCGTCCATAGTCTGAGTATTGGGCGAACTATACTTTTTTGAATTTTGTCCGTTCGTTAATTCTTAAAAGCATCAAGATACCAGATTTTAATTACCTTAAACAAAAAAAAACTATAGCAAAGAAATCAAAACTTTGAAACATCGGGCGCAGACAAAAATGATTAATTAGAAAAAAATATAATACATTTTTTACTTGTAATATTCCGCAAGTGCCAACCCTATTTCGAGACCGATCGTCGATTACACCGATTATCATACGACTATATTCCGATTTAATATATTCGATAATATTAGAAAGTTTATGAAATTAGCGTCCATTGAATGGGTATGATTCGAATTAGTGTTACTTTTTGTTTGTTACAACGACAGGTCGCGCTTGTTAGCGAGAAATTATTACACACACTTATGTAAAGTTATGGACCGGAGAAATTTTATTGATATTCAGATAGCCAGTTATGTGTCTTAAAATTGTATTGTCATAATGAAAGTCGTTGAGAATAATGATAACTTTCGCCTTCAATACAGGTTAATATTTTTCTTATAATGTACTAGCTGACCAGGCGCACTTCGTATCGCCTCAGGATCATTTCTCTATCCCCGTCCCTACCCTCGTCTTTGCC
>DWGW01001254.1:0-11733 GCA_018247775.1 Udranomia orcinus
CCGCCGGTAATGTGCCCACGGACTTCATTAAATGGTAGCAATGTGGCAGACGGCTTCGGTGGCCGATCTTTTGTAACGTGGCGGCAGCCTGGGCCAGCATGCCCGCTCGTTCGCCGGGCGCGGCCAACACTGCGGACGGAAGATGCTTGCACGCCATGTAGAGAGCTACAGCACGCTCGCCTTCGCCCCCGCCGCCTTCCAGGGAACGTTCTAGAATAAATAATATTTTTATTATTAAATAGAAAATATGCTTGCCTGTATAGGCAGCTTGTAAAATAAAGTTTACGAAACATATGTACGAATCAGTAGATGAAAGTAAACAAATATGGATACAGTATTATAAACATTTTATATCATACAAGTTTGCATTTTAGTTTTATTTCCACACTACGTCACTACGCTCCTACGCTACTAACCCTTGCCGCAGATGATAGAGGAGCGGTTGAGCCGCGGCCGCAGCGAGCCGTCCAACAGCTGCTGCGTGCGGCGCGGCGCCGCGCCCGCCATCATGCGGCACACCGCCGAGTGCAGGAACACGCGCGACGTCACCCACTGCATCACAACACAATCAGAAATAGTACTGAACCAAAAAATTCACAGGTTGACGTTGGAACTTACGCTCAACTATATAAAACTGTATACCCGTACAGGTGACTTTATCATACATACACACTCTACTTGCCTTGGCTCACTGACATTTCACTAAGCACGAAACACAATACAAGATTATCAGGCGGATGACACTACAATATTATAATCAATACTATTATAAATTATACAATGATTTAATTCTTAACACGTCATGTCTAATTCACGTGTAATATTACAGAAAAGCACGCACGCACTCACGCACACACGCACGCACTCATGCGCACCCGCGCACGCACACACACACACACACGCCCACTCACCGGCAGGTGGTTGGAGAGGCGGCGCAGCGAGTGCAGGTCCCGCTGGAAGGCGCGCAGCTGGTGCGCGGTGGCGGGCGCCGAGCGAGCGCCCGCGCCGCGCTCCCACGCGCCCGCGCGCACCTCCAGCACCCAGTCGCAGCACAGCACCTGCATCAGCTGCAACGCACACGGGTTATAACAAAACATTAACGCTTCACACACGTAGCCCGTAATACTAACAGCACACGAAGTCGATTTAACATCATCATTAAAATGTATGCCTCGCTGGGAATTTAAATTATAAATATATTCAAATCTACATACAACATCAATATACAAGGATATACGTTAAAGCGACGCTACACAATACACTCGCGCTACGAATTCAACGCATGCGTAGAAAATAGATAATAAACTAGACTATACACATTTCCTGTAACTCCTGTGTCATTCTGCTGTCCTGACTGACTTGACTACGGACATAACCGTATTCAAAAGCAATTTTAATAGATATCTGGAAAAAATACAGAACGATCATGTTACTCACGAATATCCACCATCTATCAATATCAATGTTTTTATTGTCTCGTACTAATTCGTATGTACGTACTTAGTACATAGGTGTCCAAGAATCCTACACTGGCCTACCTATCCTGACTTGATTGGGTACTTCTTGAGATTTACATGAAGTTACATAAAAACACAAATTATAATGCTTTATACTTTTCAGTTTATTTATTTTTATAGAAAAAACAGTTGTCTCTGTCAGAAGATTTTTACGATGAACGTGACTAAAGCGAGAATTGCTTTGTAGCAAGATTGCACAGTCAGCTGTGGAACAAGTGCAATGCAACTACAATGCACTCCCGCGATAGTCTTCGCGTCGATCCTTCGTCTTCGTTATCTTCATTTATCCCATTTACTTCAAGACACTAGGAGCTTGGCAACAACACTTTTTATACCACATTACTAGGTATGAGGGAAAGTAGAACTATATTTCTCGACACTGCATGGCAATGGCAAATAGTTTGGCGGACGTTTCCAAATCAAGTTTACTACTAATATTAGTTATTATATATCCACGTAAAGCCACGTAAGTTTATTTATCAATTTCACCATGAGAACAAGTCTCATGTTTGTGACTGATAATTTGGCGCTTATAATGTAGGAAATATGATTATATTATTAAATATACATACCAACACAAGTTGGGTTGGTTTCCGGCAACAGTAGTAGGCCAATGAATCAGCTAATCTGGCTCCAGCGATATCACACACCTGAAATAAATATTGCAAAAAAAAAACATTCCAATCATCATCCATTATTAATTATATAATACTACTGCTTACTTAAAAGCATTAGTCACTTTAATTTCAATAAAATTATGACAAAAATAGAAATGCTCACTAATTAAAGATATAGTGACGAACAAAAAAAATTTCATTCACTTATAATACATTTTTTAAGAAACGTCGAAAAATATAATATATTTCTTAAATTTAAGAACAGATTGATGTTATTGTATGAAAAGTTAAAATAAAGTCGGATAAACTTTTCCATGACTATAGATTATAAAAAAATTACGCATTGAGATTTTATTTTATTGTAATAAAAATTAATTAATATAAACTAATTAATTATAATTACCTTGAGTAAAGTTTCGGACGTCTTCTCAATAGATTGCTCATCTCGGTACTGTGCAAGGCTGAGGAGTCCACGGCGGCATTTATATGCCATGTGCAATGCCCTACAATAATAGAGCAATAGTTACAATAACATTAACCACTGTTTACGCTGGCCGAGACAATAGTTATTAATACAAGTATAAACTATGCACGTTGTTTAATAAACATTACTATAATTAGAATTCCTAACCAATCAAACGTTTCGTGAGAACTGTGTCATTGAATTAAACATGTTAGACGTTATTAGTGGTCTAGATTAATGAGGAATTGTCGAGATATTCGAATATTTTAATTGTGGAATATCTTTAGTTTGGTTGTTGTTATAAATAAAATAAAAAAATTCTTATTGTTAATTTGCGAAGATCCATGCTATTGAAAGAGTGGACGTTTTTAGGGAGATTGAGTGAGGGTGGTACATACTGCTGGAATAAAAGGTAATAATTTAATATGAGGCAACTACGATACATAACAATGTTAGGTTATTGCAAGAAGAATAACCTACATAAAATAGGTGAGTTGTAAGTTATTTCCTTGTATAGTTTTAAGGTTAAAGAGCATTTACCCGGGCAAAGGATCCTCGGAGTTAGCGAGCGGTTCGGGTAACATGTTCAACTTGTCAACAATCTCTGCCGATTTGTTGGTATCAGCTAACAGCCAGGTGGCAGCCACACCCACGATATTTGCCCACCACTCCATTACTGGGTCCCAGCAACCTGAAATATATTTAGTAATTAAGCATCTTGCACTCACAATACCATAGATTACAGACTGGTACCCAATTTTTTTTTGTTATAAAGACCTTTGACACTAGGGCAACTCGCTTAGACAGCTTTAAGTTGCAGCTATGAATCATACAATTCAAAACTTTGATATCAGAACTTATACACTTATGTATGGAGGAATGATATGACTAATTATTACGTATAATTATATACGAGTTTGTAACTTGTCTCTTCTTGTAAATCTGATTCATCATCACCTGTGTGGTGTGGTGCATTTGTTGAGACGTCGTCAGTGATCAGTTTAACAAGCTCGAGAACGTCACGCGTGGTCCCGCGTTCGTCCACCCCAAGTAGGATCAACAAACTCTTCTGCAGCAGTTCCAGGTGATATGCCTAGAACGGTATTTGAAATGATCATAATTTAATTTTTATCATACTTAATGATTCATGCAAAGTGCGTATTATTATTATTGCAGTGTGTTACAAAAGTTAATGTTATTATGTAAATAATTACAGTTAAATAATTATAGTTTTTAAATAATGATATTGCATCGAATCCAATGTATATGTATTGTGTCGAATTGCAGAGGTCAATAGGAGCGACGAAATAATAGTCTACTGGCGGCAGACGTGTAAATCTGCCACTTCTGTATGGTATCTGAATATCCTACCTGTGTGGGTTTGGGTTCTTTCCGTATGCTGCGTAAGCTGTAAGCGCTGCCTTTGCTGTTCGTGCGTTTCAGGTTTGCCAGAGAACGCTGGTTGAGACTGTCGGTCCGGTTCAAGCTGAGCCCGCTCACGCCGTGAGACAAAATGTCGGTTTCGCTCCAGTCGTGATCCTGCAAAAGATGACACAATAAAGATATTTTGTATGTACTAATCGGTGGTAAAAATAAAATAGGCAGTACACCTGATCATCTGGATGTTTTCTACGTAGAATAAAATAGGACTAGGGAAAATCATACGAATTGAAACCAAATTCTGAACGGACAATCCTGATCTTTGCTTACGCAAAGAATGTTAATTGATACTTGTTGGTTACAAACTAGTACTTGTAGTTGTGTATTTTTAAAGCGCTTAATATTTGTACAATAATAACACAACTAAGTTACCCACGGAGATCCCAAGATAAGATCCTAATTAGTAAACTTAGACATCGTAAAAGTTCGCATTAAGACCATTAAAAATAACAATCTCTAAAATACTTTTGTTTAAGTTACTAAAATGATAATTAATATAAATTAACCAACAGCAATGTTAAATACGCCGCAATAGAATAACAAGAGTCATCAATTCTCAGAACAAATTTTATTGCTCAAACCGCAGGGTTTCAATAAAATCAATAAGCCACAGGGGCACGAATAAGCCATTATTGTTACAGAAGTGTCCTATTCACTTAAGTTCTATTGTGATGGTCTTAATAAAGAAGCGTTTAATTGCAAATATAACAAAAGAACATCCACAACCTTTTGGAATGATTTTTTTGCTTTGCCTATTGTTTTCATTATTTTAAACAAATTTCATAAATACCTGCTTCTTTTGGTACAACCTTGGTACAACCAAACTCCCAGAATTGTACCGATTACTACGCTTATTTATGTCTTGTAACGATTCGAATACAAAAAAACATCCAAACCCACATAAGTTCCATAAACACATAATAGATTGGCCTCATTAAACATTATTTTTATTGTAATATATTCACAATAGAGTATTGTGTTGTGTATTGTGTTGTGACTCGGATTTCGTCAAAACTTAAAATTTTCTTTTTTGATCAGCTAACTTTTCCTGCGCTAAAATCCTCGTTAGGAAGTATCTAAGCACTTAATATCCAAGTAATACTGGAACGTGTTGTGGTAAAATTTAATTTCTACTAATTAAGTTATCTAACTACACGTTTGTGAGTATATGCACTTTGTGGTTCAGGTTTCCCAGAAGCTTACTTAGTTTGCAAACAAGATGAGCATCTAGAATCGTATACTGATAGACGAAGTTTCGTGTGTACATAGGGTTGCTTTGATACCTACGTGTGTACACTATAGCGAAACGGCTCGGGTAAATCACTTTATTCTCGCAACACGACCGCATGTGGCATTTTTTATATTATTATAACTTTGAGTTAGCAAAAGAATATCCAGTCCTCCCGATTGGACGTGACCGCTGTGGACATCTGTGGTCAAGTTCTTTTTAAGCTATGTTTAAACTATGACAAAACTCGCGACATAAATGTCAGACATTAATGTCTGTTCTGTTCACAATTCTACGTAATTCACACGATCGCTGGTGATACACTAATTTGTGTCGCAATAAATTTCGAAATTAGAGACACCCGCGTTCATACAAAAATACTTGTGTAAGATTTCCTAAGTGTACCGTGTATAGTCTAAGTCTAATATTATCTTTAGGGTGACTATTCTACCCCCTTAATAGATAAATTTATAGCGGAACGGCTTAGGTAAATCAATTTATTACCGCAATCCGATCATAGTCAGTGGCATAATCTTCAAAGTCCGTGGATAAGTCGATTAGGAAACTGTTGGCGTCCTTTAGGAAGTCCCGAGAATCAGTGACAGTTCCAGGAGCAAAAAAATCCGTAATTCTTGCACTAATCAGCATCTCTGTTCAATATTGGAGGAGGCCGATTATGATGGTAAATTTACCCTTTAATTTGACGAAAAGTTTAGCACTATTTCACTTCTCAGGAGTAACTATGTCGAGTGAAAAAAACCCTGTTTTTATAGTCTTAGAAGTGAAATAAATTACGTAAGTATAGGTACTTACGTACATCACGTAATTTATAGTTTACCTTATATTTTCATAAATAACTCTATTTCAAAACTAAATACACCTCTCCTACCAGACGCGGGGATCGACCTCAATTAACCTCTTAAATCAATAGCATGAGATACTATATTGAAAACGTTATATGCTCTTCTAACTGCAACAGAATAACGACTATGAAGTTCCTAACTTGATTTTTACTGATTTTGACTGATACTGATAAAAAACAAGAACACCTACGTAATTATTTCTATCAACTTACAATATTAAGAACTATTTATTTTCCAAAACTGTCAGTATTCTTATGTCACTCCAAGTATATTTTTAATGCCTCCAGCAAAGTTCAAGGCAAGTTAAGACATCGATAGTTAGATACTACTGACATTTATATCTACACAGTTTCCTCTTTAAAAAGTCTATCTTGTCAAACATTAAAGTCAACTCTATACATATTCAACAGCAGCTACAGGTCGAGTAAACAGAAGCCACGAAGTACTTAAAGCCTTAGAGACCGGAGTTATCAGCGTTCATTTCAATTAAACTTTTTCCATCTTCCTGCGACTTCCTACAGTTTCCGTATAGATCGGCAAACTTTAGCGCTAGTTATCTGTAACGAATACTAACTATGCTATATAATATTCCCCAGCTTCAGAATTCCTTAAGACAATACGACGAATATATAAAATAAATGCATACTTAATAAATATTATAAATACGAAAGTATTTCTCTCTATTTCGTTTTAAATTTGGTATGGAGATTTGGGACTCGGGGAAGGACAGAGGGAAGTTTTGTCTTCGAACATGATTTCTTTAATAAATAATAAAATGTCCTGAAAATATTAGGTAGCGTTTCCCCTACCTAGGATTTTGCTATTGCAAAATTCATTAGTACGGCTTTACTTGAATTTGTGTGATTTTACTTAGTAAAGCTACTACAGGGAATTAGGTTCTGAATGAATTCAGAATTAGACGATGATCAAACGACTTCAGGACAAGACGACACGATTATCTGATGAATGCTTATGATGAGCGTTTTGAGCGTCGTTGTCAAGGGCAGTAAATAGAAAATACAAGTTGGTAAATATAATTTCAATATAGGCGGGACAAACGTGCCCAAGACTCATATATAATATGCATATAATATGCAGAAATGCTTATATACGAGTACGATCGCAGCAATTAATATGAACGTTACTTTAAGATACGTCTGGATGAGTATTCATGTAGTACATCTCAAAGTATCCACATACATCTTTTGAAGGGGCAATAGCCCATTGCGTACTGTCGGAGTTACGATTGAGAGGTCGTGGGTTCGATCTCTAGTCCCCCATTGCACTATTGACGTGGACCCACTTTTATCACAAGCCTTTGAGCTTAAATAAGTTCGATGAAAAGACCTTAAAAGTAAAAAAGTATAAGTCATAAATAAATAAACATCTTTTTTAAGAACTTGAAATGCTGTTCCTCTTGTTCTTCCTCAAGAATATACGCTAGGGTGTTAACTGTGAGAGGGTGGTCGAACAATACGGGATAAGGCGACTTGGGGATGTTTTCCCGGGGTAGGCTTATCTCGAGAGCGGAACTTTTTATCGTGTCTTAAGGGTGCATTTGATGTAACACAATATACAATAAAATATATGAATTTATATGTATTAAGAAGATTATTTCTTAGAAAAGAAGAGGATTCTTCCTTAACTTCTTTATTCTAGATTACATAAAGCGTCAAGTAGATAGTGTAAAAAGTTTCGACTTTAATTGAATGGGAATAAGTCTAAAATATTTCTTTGGTCAGATTACTGTTTGTTACGCAAATGAAATTTTCATAATTAATAAAAGTCGGGCCAAAATCTTAACACGGAATAACTCTGAATATTTCAACTCCCACTGATTAATTCGATTAGATCTGTTATAAATGTGTTTTCATTTATTTTTGATTATCCTTATTTTATGTAATCATTAAACGTAATATACATATATAATATTATTAATGAATGATTATTACAAAGATTGTATGCCAAACAATCCAATTGAATTTATAATTAATTTTCGCGTTTAAACAGTTGTATTGTATAACGCTTATATCCGAATCGAGTCGAGTGTATTCGCTCGACAGTCAATAATTGCGCTAAATATTATTCTCAATCATAGCTCTTGTATGTACAAGAAGATAGAAGTACAGTAGACTCGATTAACCGGCCCTCAGTTGTACGGATTATCCGGACTACCACTACGTACCGCCTCAGAACCATCCAGGTCCGCCCAGGTCCTCGCTCCTGCACAGATATATCCTTGAATACGAACTGATTACTTACTTGGATAGGGATATCCAAGTACAAATAATGTTTGGCTTGGTTTGTGCCGTAGTAACTATTGCATAATATAACATGAAGATGTAGTTATTGTGAGATAACTATAATAGACATATGGTATCCCGAACATTTTTGTAGATATTGATGTCCTCTACAAAACTGTAGTACGTCATGTATCATGTGAACCTTGCAAGGGATAATAAAGCTCAAACAATGCGGGATGCGAAAGCTTGTTGCCAGAAGCTTTTTCCAAGGCTCGTCGCGCGTTCTGTCCCACCTACGGCGTCCACGATTGTAATTTGTTCCTTTCTTTTTGTTATCATGTCACTCAGCCACAGGTCTGCTGGAGATACGCGCGCAAATAAACGGCTATAATCCTAACGACCCTAATCCCAACTTTCCAAACTTTATAGATATTACAAACGCCAACGTCAGTTCGTTTGTTAGGCTTTTACGCCTTCAGAACCAATCATCGTAAAATTTCGCATGAAAATTTTCAGGGCTACAAAAATTATATACGATTTTTCTATCTTTTATTCGGACTGTTCCCGAGGGATAATAAAATTAGTTTATCATTAACGTGAGCGTCGCAGTGGTTAAATCTAGTTTATTATAATATAAAGTAAAAAAGCCTAGGCATAATAAAATGGCTTTTTATAGAGGCTTAAAAATAATCCATGCCATAAAAATAGGACACTGTAATGGCAATAAACGATAACAGTGGTAATGGTAGGTAAACAGTGTAGTATAGAATCACAAAGGAATGATCTTTTAACAGAGACAGCGTTGTAACAGCGTTGTATGACATCACCAGACTGGTGGAACTTTTCGTACTTCGACTCTTGTGCACCATCACCACATCTATTTCTGCGTAGTAACAGCAATGTTTGGGCTACATTGTTCTTATCATGTTTGAATTGTGGTGAGGAAGATAATCTCAAGGAGACATTCTGACTTAGTCCACATAGGTTGCAATCTGTATGTTGTCTTCAATCTTTCCTGATTAGAATTTTTTTAATATTGAGGTAGCAAATTAACGTGCAGTCTACCTTAAGTTAATCGTCATTGCAAGCGACCCAAGACAGGATTAAAGTTCTATTTTAAGTAGACCACAAATGCTCTGAGGATTAAATAGGCTCGCTTCGGTAAGTGTCTCTCTGACCACACCCTTCAAACCAAAACACATCAAGTCAGAACACTGCTGGAAGAAGTGAGTATGGTAAACGTGATCTCGTGATTATGAATGATATTTATTTTTTTAACCGACTTCAAAAAAGGAGGAGGTTATCAATTCAACGCGTATTTTTTTTTCATTCTTTATTACAAACCTTTCTGTCTTGATATAAATTATTCTATTATTTAAGCAGCAGTTAAATAACGTTTCGGTACGTTACGTTACGGTGAAATAACAATAAATCATAAAGTAGTAATTTAAAGTTGCGTCATTCCTTTTCCTAATGATCATTGTACTTTTCCATCATCAATAATAGGGACCATTGTATATAAAAGATTCGGGTAACATCACTCTGTCGTATTATGCCTCCGATTGAATGACGCACGAATCATGCATATACATTATGTGTATGTATGGATGTATGGACGTAATACTCATGAAATGGCATTGAATATTTCAGCAATACTAGGCTCAGCGGTTAAGATCTGTTCAGAGTTCGGATTCGAATTAATTGCGTTCTGCTTTTGGGACTTTATGTATCTGTTTCTTATATATGTAACATAGAAAATATAACGCATAATTAAACACAAAAGAAAGACATGCTATATTTGTTAAAAATCCCTAACTGTTCTCATTGTTCTTCAATGGATATTACGTATATGAGGTGAAAATGATTATTATTTATTAATAGTTAGTCTAGTTGTGTGTTGGACTTTTTATTGTTCATAAAATATCTTAATATCTACTATCTCGTATATTACTGACCACGAGTATAAACTAGCTTCGTTTATTTTAATATGTAATGCAATTGCAAATTGCAAAGAAATACCATTTCGATTTAGCAAGCAAAAGATGTGCGAGTCCACAACTAACAGAAAGTAAACTATTCAATTAAAAATGTAGATTATTAATATATAACGTAAATTATATAAAATGCTTAATGAAGTAATTTTGATCGTAGGGAGAATATTTAGCAATCTAATACTATACTACTGCAGGTATCTAGTGTTAAATAGACACTAGTAACTTTTGTTATTTTTTTTTATAATTTTGGGGTAGCAGATGAGCAGTCCACCTGATGGTAAGAGCTCACTGCCGACCATGGACATGACCATCAACCCGAGAAGAGATCGAAGTTCCTCTCCAGGTCCAGGACTAGATTGGAACGCCTCGGCTCCTGTCTCCCTTACAACATCCTTCAAACCAGAACACAGCCAGAACACTGCTGTTATAAGGCAGAAATGTGAACGGTGGTACCACTGTAGATGAACAGTAAAATTTTGTGCTCTCAAAACTCAGGCGAAAAGTTATGTGAGCGTTACATTTGTACGCAATATGAGTGAGTCTCCCATTATTCTACGCTGCTGTATAATTGAATTTCAACTCTGCATTGCATAGAACGTATCGTGCACAATCTCTACATATTGTTTTCAGAAATGGGAAGGGTACGTGTTGGAGGCGCGAGGAACATTGGTTAATTTAAATAGTGTAATTCAATTTCGATTTGAAGTGTATAATTCAATTTAGATATATGTGTATAAAAGTATTAATTATTTTATGTGATATTTTTAGATACAATATTTACTTGATTACTGTTATTAACATTTAATTTACATATTAACAAATAATGTCGATTAGGCAATGTATCCTTTTAAGCATCGAATTCTTTCAATCGCTGATGTGATTCGAAAGAAGGAATTATGAGAACAGTATAACTTACATTTGTATTCCGTAGGTATTCCCTGAGAGACGTCTATTACAATTATCCTCCGCTACTTCAAAATTGCATTTGAGAAATTAGAATTATATAATGGAACGTGAGCTCTGCAATATTTGTTACAACGTTCAAAGGCCTGTTTGATGGAAAATTTGCTTTTGAACAGATTTGAATGAAATGAGCGAAAAGCGCTATTTACTTTAAACTGTTTAATTTACCTTCGGCTTAGTATTTGATCATTAACTAGTTCTCAGACACAGTTACGCGCACGGTAATCATTAGATACTTATTTTATATCGACGATTTTTAAAAGAAGAGAATCTTTGTTTGCATTTCATGTAACATACAGCCCTATTTTTTAATTACCAGAAAAAAAACATATGACGGTATCTACTGCTTTTACTGATCACGTCTGCGAAAAAAAAAGTTGAAAATCGATGTTTGAAAAATTCCCA
>DWGW01001255.1:0-11731 GCA_018247775.1 Udranomia orcinus
GGTTTGGAGGACACGTTAAGCAGTTGATCCCGGTTGTAGATACATGAGGGTAGTTACATACATAAATACATTAAATTTTACAGAACAGCGTACACGTCAGAATAGCATATAGACTATAATTTATAAAGATATAAATTAGTCAATATAGAGTTTTTATAACTCAACTTAATATATTACATAAAGCAGGCAAAAGTTAGCTACATCTTTGAAATTAAAGCAGTGAAAATAACTCTGCTTGTTGTATCACATTCTTCAATATATTACTAATTGTAAAATCATAGTAACGACTATACGCCATATTAATTACAAGTTATGAGAATGTTCATAAAATCGGGCCATTGACCTTTACTAACCCGATAACATATTAAATGGATACCGAAAGTAATGTAAGCGAATAATAAACCGAATTTAGCACAAGTCGAACGCAGCGTTATCCCTCACGAAGCAAACACTAACTGCTGAGGGTATTCAAGAAGGGAGCCCTACATTTTCTAATAACGGCCCTAGCTCCCGGCCGGATTAGGGGTGCCAGAACAAAGTATACACGGTTATAAGAATATTTGTTGTGTCTCGAAACAGTAATATAATGTTTGAAGCGGCAATAGCCCAAGTAGTGTGTCGGACTTACGATCGAGAGGTCGTGGGTTCGATCCTCACTCCCCCATTGCACTAGTGACGTGAACCCACTCCTAACACGAGCCGCCGAGCTTATCTGGAGGAGTTAATAAAATTACTAATCTGTATAGACAT
Source organism: Udranomia orcinus (assembly GCA_018247775.1). Taxonomy (NCBI): domain Eukaryota; kingdom Metazoa; phylum Arthropoda; class Insecta; order Lepidoptera; family Hesperiidae; genus Udranomia; species Udranomia orcinus. Next base: position 751 of record DWGW01001255.1, read on the forward strand.
GCTAGTAATTAAAAAAAATGCAACGCAACGCAAAACAATACAATATAATACAATGCAATATGTGTACGAGTATACTCTTAAGAATATTATACATATTGTGGCAGTTCGTAGAACTTGATGAAAATTTACTTTTTTAACGGGATGAAAAATTATAAGATATAATATAGTCAATATTTTTTTGATTTTCTGAATTAAAAATATATAATTGCTGGTATGAAGATATACGTGCGAAACCTTTTATTTATTCCTAATTTATTTAAAGTAACAAGCTCGTTTGCTCGTCAAAATAAAATAATAATATTAAAACAATGAAGTGGCAACCCTAACCCCCGCGTCATTATTCTGAAGTGCACTTCTCACGTCGATCCCGCTCCACTGCAACACATTATAATTATTTTGAAAGTTTTCTCTATTAAGCGAGGGTGTTCAAAGAGATCCCTTGCCATCCCTTTTAAAGGTTTTCTTTATGTTTAAATGCACTGTAATTAGAGTGAAAATTAAATTAAAAGAAGAACCATGGTCGCGTTAGCTGTTGAAATAGTATCTCTTTTAGATTGCCTGAAGCGTTAAAGACGCCACTTGTAGTGCGACATTCTAGCAGTATCGTTTGTATGTATGTATGTATGTTAGTATGTATGTATGTATGTATGTACGTACGTATGTATGGATGTATGTATGTATGTGTTGGTATGTATACACATAAGACTTCGAAACACAATCGTAAATGAATTAGTAGCTCAAGACCGGGAGTCTGATCAACACACATATGTAGGTATCTATATTCCTATATCGTATGTGTGACGGCAACTAAATCGAATTAATTTAGATTAAATAAATACATGTCAAATAAAATTAAAAGGTAACCAATTTTTTAACTTACATTTTTAGATCATAAGGACCCAAGGGAAATAGAATAACATTATTCAAATGATTATGAAACTAGGAGAAATACGAGTATAGTTAATCCAAAGGAGATTTATCTTATTTTTAGGGTTAATGGTCTTGAAAATGATTATCTTCGTAAACAGTCAAAGAGTTCAACAACCGCCTTAAAATTATCCAAGAAGGAATAATATATTTTATGAAAACAACGAACTCATATTTTATTCGTGTCAAATACTATTTATATAAATTAAACTCTAGAATTCTTTGCCAAAGTTAGAGGACACCCACATAAGTTGAAAAACGTTTAAATAACACGCGAAGGCAAACCTGTGGGCGGAAACTTGTAACATTATTATAAAATGAGATACCCAGAGCCAACTTTGCCTCTTCATATCACACCGAACTCCAATAATTAACCAGAATGCAGCGAACTGAAATGTAATTCATGATATGGTACAAAGCGCAATTAAACTTTAATAGAGCAGGTGTTTATTAAGGAAAACTTCTTCCACAGCTAGAGACTCCATATCCGTAGACATACCCCGGACAGATCTATTTTCGCATTTGTTTGTTAACCTCGTAAAAGTGCAGGTCATTTGTCACACCAAACACTGTTTTAGAAGAAATGTTTTGAATTTGAAGTTAAATCATAATGCCTATAGAATATTAAGTGAATGGCCACATCACCCTAACGACTAATATACTAACCATATTTCTAGTAAAAGCATTATTGTAAAACCATATATAATTATTCACTTTTATCTATTTTCACTAATTATTTTGCAGATAATATTATAAAATACTTTTTCAAGCATTCTACTGGTGGGCACTGGAAAAACCGTTTCTGGTTTTATTAAAATGGGACTTTTCCATTAACATCGGTATTATTGGTCACATAGTCTAGCGCACGTAATTAAAACAGCGCGTAAAGTTCCTCAGTCGGATGCTCCGACATGAATATTCTGCTCGATGGGCGCTGCGCTGGAGAAACATATCTGACTTGTAGTGCATAGATTGGTACGCTGGTGCATAGTTCGGATGCAATTATTACTAAATTTGCATCGAAACTATGCATATACAACATAGCAGTATATTACATAGAAGCATATTTATTCTTACTTCTTAAAAGCCGCCACACTTATTTCTACCTTTAACAGGAGTGTTCTTGGTGCTGATATGATGTAAATTGGCCAAAGTATAACTGATAAATGTCAAGTAAGTCGGATAAAACTGCCTTTTTACATAATATATAATGCAGGCAAAGCCGCGGACAATAGCTAGAGAGAGAGAGATATAGGTATCCTATCAGTAATGAAAAGAGATTCATGCTCAGTGGTGCAGCATAAAAAACAATCTAACTCAGAGTCAAAATAAAAACCGATAATTTTGTAGTACTATAGAAATAGAAAACACAAAACTTGTCTTAACTTAAAATTATCCAGCAAAGCAATGCAAATTAAGTTTTAAAAGTGAATTTTTCAGATGAAGTTGCTTCATAATTATATTCTTAGCCCGCCTTAGACTACATTCCAGTAGATATATAGCGGTAATTAAAAGAAGAGCTTACGGCTACTTCACTTGAAATGTTGGATAAGTATTCAACTACCGTCCGCTCGGGGCGAACGGGAAGAATAAACGATCGAAAAAGGGGGAAGAGTTTGTCACATCAAACTTAGATCATATTGCATGCAAATACGCTTCAATATTCACAAGTCGAGAGTCCTTCGCAAAAGGACCGGGAATGCAAACGGTGAAATTTACAGACGTCGCTGAAATTCACTTGGAAAATAAACATTTCTGCAACGTCTTTTTTTTTATAAAATGTGCATTTTCCCTGAGTGCCGTGGAATGGCTCTTTTATGATCCTACGTTTAAAGCCACGTTAACGTTTGTTCGAAGTATTTCTCACGGGAAGCATACTTCGTAGCTGCTTTCTGGAGGATAAGCGTGAACGACTTTCGCTTTCGTAACGTTTACATCTCGATAAGATATGGAACAATAGAGGTATTCAGTTATTCAGTTACCAATTAGGACAGAACTCGTTTATACATTGTTTTTTCTTAAACGTTTATCACTTTCTCACAAATATAACTTTTGTTTGCGGGGAAAATAGCTGTTTCAATTAAATTCTCTAGTGTGACAACAAACAAATTTTTGGCCCATCCTAAGAAAAATATATTACCTCTATTTATTTTATTAAGATTTGGTAACTTCTGTCAACACTTAATGTCGTTGGATTGTGGTATGAAACATATCGTATCATCAACTTTCCGTCGTATAAAACATGCATATCGTTAGGATAACGAATGCTACTCGTGTCAGTCCAAGCGATTCAAAGTGTATTAGGGAGACTCGAGTTTCTTTGAACTTCTTGTAGAATCCTTTTAAATGCTTTGCGAGCATTTTTAGGGTTCCGTGTGAATGGTAAAAAAATGGCCTGTCGTTGCATACTCTGGTTATTCATACTTATGGGATTTTTTCGCATTTTACTAACTTTGTCCATATATATTAACATTGTCCATAATTCCATATATGCAACCATATATGCAAGGTTTATGTTTACCAAATACTCGTATACCAGGTTTATGTGGCTTGTATGAGGCTTTTAGTAAAATTACAAAGATTTAATACTTTTTTAATTATTAGATAGAAATGGTAAATATTAAGAAAAACAAGCTTGTCATTTATTTGATAACAATACAAACACTTTCTTGTTTATCCATCGGGAACACACGAACTTTAAGAGTAGAGTCGATAAACGCAAAATGCTCAAAACGTAAGTGAAACGCACTTGACATATTAAATTTATATATTACTTTTTTTATCTATAACAGATAACGATTCAAGATGGTTCAAGTAGATGAAACTGTTTACAAACGAATGCTGAGCCCCCAGTAATACATGTCATAGGTTATATTTATAAAGTTTGTAAATTATAAGATAAAAATAATGCATAAATTATATAAAAAAAGTTTTTAAATTAAAAGTAAATTTTGAATTGTAAGTAAAAAAATTATATGGGTTAAAGATAAGATAAAATATAATATGTAATTTATTATATATTTTTTCTGTAACTTAAATATGTCTTAGTTTGTGAAAAAATTAAATAAAAATATATTATAAGAATATTAATGAAAAAAGTTGTTAAAATAAAAAAAAGAAAACGTTTTTTTTAACAACAATGCAATGAACATTGAATGAAAATAAACATTGTACTTACCTTAATTTTATAAATTTAAATATTTGTAGTCGAGTCAAATAAAATCATTAAATATTAAGAAGATTTTATCTTTAAGTTAAATAAAAAAAGAATAAATTGAAAAACGTAAAAAAATCAAAAAAAAGATTTGTCAGGTGTGGGGTTCGAACCCACGCTCCCTCTCGGGAACCAGAGCTTAAATCTGGCGCCTTAGACCACTCGGCCAACCTGACTTGATTCAATATGGCAAAATCTAGGATCACATGCATCTTGTAACAAGAAAAAATGTATTTTACTGCGATACTACGTTATTTTTTTTATATCGTTTTGCGTTTTTTCCACTCTTGTAGAATATTGCTATCGAGTTTAAGGACCCGCTAATAAACTTTGTGGGTTGCATATTTTAAATTTTTGGCTTAGGTTCAAATGCTTGACTTTTATCAATAATAGGCTATAAAAAAAACCTGAAAAAAATCTTAAATAAATATTTCTAACGAGTGATTTTTTTTTAATTTTGTATTTTTTTTTCTACAGATAGCAACCACTGCTTGACAACAACCGCATACAAATACAAATACATTTTAGTCCACTCTATGTACCTCCCTCTCTCTCATACCATTTATGAATGTTAGCACAATAATAAATGTAAATTTGTTTCAAGGTGATGGTATCCGCGCTGAATTGATTCATTACTGAATTGATTACGGTGTAAACAAATAGAAAAGTAGGCACTGTATGTATGTCATACGGTTATATCTCTTTTGTGTTCGACAAATAAATTACAATACCGAAGTTATAGTTACGTAATATTTACTGCATTGTCATCATAAACATTACTTTAACTTAAATTGACACAAATTCTGGCATGCACTTATTAATTTTTTTTTATACGTTGGAACGGTAACTCCATTGGCACCTATTTCTGTTGTGGTTTAATTATACCTAAAGTAATTATGTATAATGTATAAAATTATGCTAAGTAGGTATGTAACTTATCTGTCAGTTGTGTTCTTATTTAGGTAGTGTGCTGCTGTCTTGATCGTGAGGCAAGAATATTTCTTTTTTGTATTTTGGTAAAATTCGTTTTAGGTACTATCGTGGTACAAACTTTCTTATGGTAGATTTTAATAGGACATTACACAAAGTTGTAGCGCCTCACAAATAAGTATTAAAATGGTAGATAGACGTACAGGGTATTATTCTATAACTGTAATATCGTTTTATAATACAACAAAATTATACATCAATACCGTTCATTCACCAAAACGATAACAGATGGCGTTATATCTTTATAATTTAGATTACTGAATTTTACGACCAAAATGTCTAATTAAATGTTTTGTACACATAGATAAAACGTTAAAACGGCCCGATTTCGCTGGGAGAATTTAATCGAAACTTTTATGTAGTGTGAGGTCAGTTTAGGGTCGCAGAAATACCAGCGTACGGAATTGTCGGGATTCCGTGCGACTGGAGGGCGCAGGTTTTAATTGCGGGTGTAATTGCTTTAGCGAAAATTGCGAAAATTGTTCCCGCAATTCTAGAGCGAAATAAAAACCTTATTTATACTTCCTGTGCACTTAATGTTTAATGACAGGTATGTACGTGGATCATGAGAAGGTATTTCAAGGGGATTATTACAAGCTGTCGGTATACGAGTGAGCGTTTTATTTATTACCACTAGATGCAACCTATGACTTTGTTTGTATGGCTTTATTGACCTTTTTTATTATTGGCCTTTTGTCCTTATAATCTTGTCTGCGCCCCTCTTTGCATAGTTTTTGATTATTTGTTAGGTACCTATATTCATTCAAACGTACTCAGTGATTTTTTTGAATTTTGGATACCCTATCCTTTAACCCATTTGGTACTTGGAAAATACTATTCTGTTGACAATTTAGTTAGACAAATTAGCACAGCAACGACGAAATGAAATGGTTATATTTTTAAATATTGCTGGTCCCATAAATATAAAAATATAACATATTCTTAACATTTATATTTAAGTGTTCATTTGCTTCCAATTAGGTACGACAGAAACATTATCTTTGTTTCTAACAAAATCGCATGTTCTCGATAAATCGGATCAACCTTAAAATCCTTTTAAGTCAGTAAAATTACAATTTATTTCGTAAAATCAGTTTTCTTTCGGACCGTTCAACCCTAGTTATTTTAAGCCAAGTAAGCCGTAAAGTACCGTTGAGCTCTTTTTGTAAAGGAATGACTTTTTAAATGAAGGTCTTTTAATTGATATCAAATTCTTTAAGCTCATTTGCAGTCTTTTTGTTCAGTGAGTTTTAATCCTTCGGCTTTTAATTAGTCGACCCATTGAAAGCGAGTGAAAGTCAATAGTAATTAATACAAAAATTGGTGCCTTCTAAAAAGGTTCTATTAAGCCTTTAGGACTGACACGTTTTATGTCGTTTTTTTCTTTCAGCTGTGAATTAAGTATGAGAAAGAAATAGATTTTAGAACCAATTATTTTTACAGACAGTGAAAAATATTTCAATTGAACTAATATTTTTTGCGCTTAAATTAAGTTAATGCTCTCAAATTTAATTTGTGTTAATAAGTGAATAAACACTTATTGCGAAACAATTAAGTAAATTATCTATACATGGCACAGACAAAATAGTTTATTATGTGTTACACATACAACAAATTAATTAAGGTTCTACTTGTAAACCGTCAGACATATTATATGTATGTGTTAATGTAATGTACATCTTTGCTTTTATAATCACATAGACATAATCCTTTGTATTTCGTAACTTTTAAGATTTATTATTATATAAAATTATTATGGACTGACAAAATTAAAATACGATAAATTACATTACGTTCATCTCAATGTGGAATATTCTAAAGTATTTTAAACTATTATATCGTAACTAACAATTACAATAGTCATGTAGTACCTACAAATTTGGAGAAAGAAATAAATCAGAAAGCATTACAATAATTTAAATGTGGGATATGCTAACAGTATTTTGAACAAACATACCAGACCTAACAATTACAACAGTCGTGTATAACAACTTTGAAGAAAGAAATAAATCAGAAAGCACCAAAGACTCAAATATTCCTATTCGAACGTAAACTGCTTTGCGAACTCTGACTTTGCGGGCTCGATATATGAAATCTACATGAATTCACGTACACCGCCGATGCAAATACGTCAAAGAAAACTTTATTCGCTGGCTGCACGGAAGACGTAACGAGCCAACAAAGCTGTTACGAGTAAAGACCTTTGACAGGTACGTGGTGTAATGTGGGAGCGTTTAATTTGTTTGTACAGGCTGCGGCTTTTTTTGAACATTAACCCTTCTTTGCATGCAATAAAAATTTCCATCATAACATTGAATGCCAAAAAATTATATTAAAGAACAAGTTCACTTTAAGTTGATCGTGTCTGGATACTTTTTCTCACTTTGCATAATGCTGGAAATTTCCATCATATTGTTTTTTTGCTAAATTTATGCTGTAAATATATACTAAGATTTTTTTAACCATTTTTCCTTTAGTTTTCTATATGAATTATATCACCTTGATTTATTTACCAATAAAGAAAAAATCATGCAAAGAAGTTAAAGTAGCGAACGAGCAAATAGTTCACATGATGGTAAGTTCACTACCGCCATGGACATGTAATCAACCCAAGACAGGATCGTCATTCTTTCAAGTGTTGCCACTGAGACCTAAGTTAGAATGGCTCGGTTAATTGTCTCCCTAACCCTTCTAACCAGAACATAACAGAATTTTCAATTATGAGGATTATGGGCCTATTATCATGATCGCCACTTCTACCGAATATTTATTAATATACCTTCCTATATGGCAACCTTCTTTCTTTGTCGTTTTATCATCATTTCATTCACTTTCTTTGTCATCTTCCTTTTCATAATCACTTTCTTTTACATTTTCATTATCGTTCTATCGTTTATCGCTATCGCCATCGCCGACACTTATCGCTGTCGCCGATAACTATACACCACGCGGCAAGGAGGTGCGGAGCTATTCCCGCCGTAAGCTCCGAGTTCCCTCGCGAACCACATCCCGAATAAGCGTTTTATCGTCCGCTTGCAGATTCGTCTGCGAACTCTCTTCGTGATCCTGCGACCCGGGTTATAATTATAAATATGAATGTATTATATTTATATTTAAATTGTAAGCACTTTTCAGCCAAGTTAATATAATATCTTACATTCATACTATCTGACAATTTTTAATGAATCTTATGAACTATAAGGATCATTTGGCGAAAATGTATTAAACGACCATGACGATCAAGTCAATTTGATTATGTGTATTACATTTTGGGTTACTTCTAAAATTTCAATGATGATCAAAGTATTTACCTAACATTTAATAAAGTAATCATTTGTTGCATGATTTTTCCTAACATTTCTAACTCTAACTATTGTCTTAACGCTCTTGATACAACACGCTTTATCAAATCGGCCCGAAATGTTTGCGGGGTCACGAACAACGTCTATTGGAATTTAGTATTTGGTACTACGACCGCTACCCTCAGTCTAAGTTCAGCGAACGCTGCGTCTGAAGATACGCTTGTGTTTAGTCCCATCACTATTGTTATATGTGTTTAGTGTACTTAACTATTAGGTTTTGTATTCAAATCTGAATGTTTGGCATTTGCTGATACAAATTGCGCATCAAATGCATCTGATACAACTGTAACCTGTTTTGCAATAACAAAATAGAAGATGTTACCATCTGCTATTTTTTCACCATCTTACTAAAGTTTAACTAAAGCGACTAGTATAATGCAAAATACTTCCATTAAGGTGGCAAATCCGCTAAATATTTTATTAATTACATAACATGACTCTTTTCAAATTTTTAAAAGACGACTCATTCTCATAGGGTGTTGTCATCTTATGAGTCGATCGCTGTATTTAAGTAAAGTAAGTTTTTTTTTAGAATTAGTCAAAAACTATTTTGACTATCAGGGCTGCATAATACTGCTCTCCTATTTAGGTATTACAATGACTTAAAGTTGTTGCGAAATTTCTGTCAAGTCCGGTCGGAACGTTTGCGATGTCACGAATAGCGACGATTGGAATTTAGTGCTGCGGCTTAGCTTAGTCTAGCTTAGTCTTGAATTCTAGGATTGTATCTGGCAAGACGAATTACCACTTTAGGTTTGTTTTTTCACGTCAACGTCAGTGTAGTTCTCTCTACGGCTATTTTGCTAATAGTATAAGCTTAATGTTAATAAGATGTAGCTAATTAGATTTGGTTACGTTGGCTACTACTGACAGCAGCAAAGCAATACTGTTATTTCCCTTCAAGTATTTCGTTTGTTTCCACATGTATGTTTATATGTTTTACGTGTACGTTTATATACTAACAACTTCAGCTGAAATAAGCTAATTAAGTTTGGTTACACTTTATTGGGTACTACTGATAGCAGCATATAAAGCGTTACCTTTATTTCCGTCCAAGTATTCGTTTGTTTCGTGTACGTTTATATGTTTAAGCAGCCCTGACTGGAAGCAAATGTTGAATTTAAATAGAAACTCGTTACTCAATTCCTTATACAAGTCTAGTATACACCACAACAATAGGTTCGAATAACTATTTTAGATTAGGGCCCGACGTCCAACCCTTGTACAAGTTCTGAGGCTATTCAGATTTACGACCGAAATAAATAAGAGGCGCGTAAAAATAGACCGGACAATACATTCATATTTCTGCGAAGATAATATTCACGTTTGATGTTATGGCCCCTAAAGCCCAACCGCTTTGCGGGTTCGCGAAAGAAATATGAATCCCTGTCCGTATTAACCGCAGAATGTGTGCAAAATTTTCGTACTTACGCCCCGCACTTGTGGTCATCCGCAGTTCAAAAAATCTACTTTGTTCTACGTAGAATAAATGGAATGTTCAGATGAGGTTTGCGGTCAGAATTTCGTTTGTGTGAACCTGACGCAACACAAAGGTATTAAACTTTCTGTAACACAGATTCTGTACCTAATTTGCCATTGGGTTGGGTTTTGGTAGCGTAGTGGAGATTTTGTGTTAAGCTGTCGTTTCATTCGCAAACTATACTTTTGTTTGTTACATGTATTGTTTTGGGTCTATTGCGTTCTCAACGATACAATGCCTTGTAAACGACAAAATAAAACTGTTGATAAAGTGAAAAAGAACATCTTTCGTCACAAGTTTAAAATTAGTAAATATCTTTATTTATTGTGAATGATAACAATAAATTATTTGATACTTTTAATATGAACAAAAGTATGCGTATTTGTTCTGTAAACTCAAAACTAAATTATTTATTATTTAGAGGTAAATTATTTGTCTTTCATTTATATGACAAGTTATCAACGGGCAAAACACTACATACAACAACAACAAATTTACATAAGCACGTTTGTTACTTACGTAAGTAAAAAAAGATTTTTTAATACAGAGTGCATTAAAGATAAAGTATCACTGGATTTGAGAGAATTAGACGTGAGCGCTATGCAAATATATCACTGAATGTTGTATTCTGAAGACTAATTAATCTCTAGGAGCTCAGAAGCAAAGCTAGCAGTTAGCTGTTGCACACTTAGTCGCTATAATGAAATGCGAAACTACACAGGACGTGTGAGACGTGAATACTGTAACATGTTCCGTAAATATTAAAGTTGCAATAAGAGCGATGTCATGTCTGGTTTGTACAGCTCAGCTGTAGCCAGTTGTCTGTCTAATATCTCGCACCTTTAGGACGAAAACGACACATATAAAAAAAATGATTTTTGAGTTACGATCGTAAAAAGACTATACAATCATACCTATCGTTCCGTTAAAAATAATTCGTTCCGATATTGCAGCTTTGTCCCGTTCCAGCCTGAATGTGGCGTTTTATTTTTTACGGAACGATAGATA
>DWGW01001256.1:0-11730 GCA_018247775.1 Udranomia orcinus
ATGTGATACTTAAAAAGCCGTTACAATACTCACACGCAAGTAAATGATCTGAACAGCGTTGCTCAAGGAATCTGAACAGCAACGCATTCTGATCAGATAAGGGCCTTTGTTGCGCAGTGCATAATTCACCACTTGCATAGGGTTACCGATTGTCATAATCCTTGTACACAAGGAAAATGGTACAGGATTTCCTCGCGTAAAAGAAATTTATTTACCTACCCACGAATTTTAATAAACTAAAAGAGGTTTTAAATAATAAATTATCAGCTTCTTGCTTTCGCACTTATACAAATAAAATTTGAAATCTTTACACTTTGCACGACTTATAGTTAGCATATTCTTAATGGGTTCTTGTTTGTCAACTTTTATTAATAAGTATTTTACATTATCCGAATTGATTTTTTGCACGTGATTTGTAGTAACAAAAACTAAAAACGCAACTACAGAACGACGCAATCGCACTATTTTTAATTTAGGGACCCCGGTATGGAACCTGTACTTATTACTAATTCATTACTTGGATGTTGAGATAGTACTGAGGATGTTGCGATGTGTACCATATTTTGACATATTTAATCTTTGTCAATGAGATTGAACGTTTCAATTTAACACGCTATTTAGGTTGCCACTAAAAAACGAATAAGCGAAAGCAGAACCAATTAATGTGATGCATTAGGGAGTGAACCTTATAAGGTTGCACGCCTTAAAACTTGCTGACATAAACGCTACAAGTAGATCAGTGACACAAAAACTGGTTTTAAGAACAATACGCAATTCGTCGGTAAAGTTCTCGCCACAATCATGCACACCTAAAGCTGTTTAGTCACCATCCGTAGTATAATGACAATCAAACTTATATATGTATCAAATCTTGATGAATGATAAAGTGGGCGGATTGTGTATCATTGCATTAGAAATAAACGTGTGGGCGGAATATCACTATCGAGCTTTAGATCACGCTTGTCCGTCATTTGTTTGTTCTGATCAAAAAATGACAGACTAGCTTTAATGATCTAAATCTATATATTGACGCTATTCCAAACTTTAAATGGCTGTCCTGTAAATTTGCCTAATGTCACTTAAGAAGTGTATGCTTTCAAGCGCCAATATAATTACATTATAAAAAGTCGAAAATCGCGTCAGTTACACAGTTTATATTTCGATGGTAACAGTGCAACAACTATTAAGTTGGTATGTTTCTAGATCGACAAAAATGTTGCTACCCCTTAACTGAATTGGAACATCTTGGTTATATTATACATCTCCCCATTGGTACAACGTTAAAAGCCAGAATCCAGCGTCAAGAACACTACTATTATAAAGCTGTAGTGAGTGAGGGTCGAACCACGAAAGGTTGTATCTTAACAGTGGTGTAGCTGCCAAGGGGCTAGACGGGGCCGTGCCCCAAGCTCAGGGGGCCCCTGGGACTCTCACTTACAAACTTTAAAATTAACTAGTGGAAATCTCTACTACATTTGGAAAAAAAAGTAATAAGAACAAACGATATTAAATTGTTTAGTTGGGACCCTCGTTTAGTTTTTGTCCCAGGGCCCATTGGTTACCTAGCTACGTCACTGTGCCTTAACTTCTTAGAGGTTCTCACTGGACACATTTACGAGTGATGTCTTGTCTCTCTCTCTACCACGTCTCGCATTTGGCTGGCATATTGTGGTCTCGGACGGTGTGAAGACATTGTAACAATTACGTGAGGTATATCGTTACGTAATTTTTCTATGGTCACTAGTTAACATTGCTGATGGAGGTTCCCACATAAATTGTGTAATAGTGTGTGATCTTTGCGCTTGAGGCCATAGGCTTGTAACAGGTCTTGTATGCACCGAATATTGATGATCCATTATCTAATCTGGGTTTAAGTACATTTATTTGGAAAATAGAGTTTAGGACGATGCTTAGGCCACCATATCTTTTGGTTATCTAAAATATCTTTAACTTTAAATAGTATATACTCGTAGAATTAAATATTTGTATGTTATGTTACAGTCGGACTGTACTTACCATTATGAATTTGATTACTGTATTTTTTTTACCTTTCAATTATTATTACTTATAATTTGTACTTTTAACTTACAATAGTAACTCTCTTTCCAGATGGCGCACAGCGTGCAGCTCGCCTGCTTCCTTACCCTTTTAGTTGGGTTCTCAACTCAGAAGGAACAGTCCAGATGGTCCCGACAGATCAGCTCCTACACCGCCGACATCAGCGACTGGGTACCCCTCCCCGGTCCAATCCAACGAGAACCGCCCCAAATAAAACGGCAGATCGCTGAACCAAGGATCCTTTCTGAACCCTTCCCTGGATTCGCGAGACCGACCGGCTTCAGCCAAGACTTCCCGTCGAGGATGTTCATCAACTCGCCAGGCAACCGCCAACTGTACCTACAGTCAGTTCCGTCTGCTCCACAAAACTACCTCACCGATCAAGGGTTCGGACAGAGCATCAGATTTGGATTGACTCAACCCAATTTACCATTGAGCAACGTGTTTGTCGCTCCACAGTACAACTTCGATTCCGTTCCGCTGTTTAAATCAAAACCCACTCCGATCCCAACGACTCAGATTAAATTTGATAATATTCCCTCGATACCAGTTCAAAGTCCGATTGCACCGCAAGCGAAGCCGTTCATCCAAGCACAAAAGACTAAAACTGACTTACCTAAGTTCGTCGATGGATATCGCGTAGAAAACATTACCAGAGATATTTCGTTCGCTAAGAAAAAACCACAATCTATACCCAAGATAAAATTCGATGCATATGACAAGACACTTCCCGAAACGATGCATACTGGAAAACCCAAAGTTGAAAGAGAGGAAGTACAACTATTGTACGTCCCATTGGAATCTTTAAACAGAGGCCAGTTCAATTTCAGAGGCCCCATGACTAACTCGCATCTTGTCAACACTGAATTGTTTTCACAAAACCCTAGACCTAATCCGCTTAAACAGAACCTAGCGGCTGAATTCCAAAGCCCGCCCGAGAGCTACAAACCCGTGCAGCATTTCTCAAACTACAATACACAGATAAACGAGTTCGATCAAGTGCCCAAATTCATGACGTTGCCGACACCGATTGTCACAGTACCTACGACGACTCCGAAGCCAAAGAAACTTAAGCCACATCAACCACCACTGGCGATCTTCTTAACCCAAGAAGCGAAGAAAACTGACCAAATTAAAGTTGGAGACGTTCTATATTCTTTGAAGAATGCCAATACCGTCGCTGTTTTGGACTCGGTCAATCCAATTAACGCTCCCAAAGTTTTCATTGGTCCCAACTCCTTAACGCCACCAGAAAATTATGTCAAATTTGAATTACCTTACTTATCGAATATTGAACATAGTGACAAGAAAATTCGTCAATTGCCATTCTTTGTTGCTCCTTTGAGCTATAATACACCTCAAGGATTCGCTAAGATTCCATTCCCTTCTCCGCATGTTGGATCAGTAGTCATCAATTCCCAAATAAGGGAAACGAATCCGTCAATACAACCTTCTACAACCGCTGATGTTATTCCTAACTCGTACACAGCACCTCCTCAATACAAACCAAAAGTCGTAACCCAAAAACCAAGATTTAGTTACTACAGCACAACTGCCCCTAAAACGAATTCCCCACAAAAATACGAGCCGAATTACTATTCGTTTGAACCGCAAACGGTGAGCACTATAAGGCCTATCAAAGAACCTGAAGTAGCACCTCCAAAAAGTGGATCTTACTTCTTGAGTAATGCTGGTAATCAGTATGGCTCATCCCAATATGTTAATTTCCCACAAGAAAGCGATTATAAGGCACCCGAACATAACGTTTATAAAACCTCCGAAACAACGTCCACGACAACGGCAACGCCATCAACAACCAGCAAGCCACAGTCAACATATCCAAGCCCATTACTAGAAACGCACAACCCATATTCCATCAACCAAGCTTTCCACTTCAGTACTCCAGTTGACTACCAAAACTTCTTCGATGAATACAAAGAGACTTACGCGACATCGAAACCAATCCAACAATCGCCCGTCCAACAACAAACTTCTCCACAACAACCCACAGAGAAACCTTACGAAGTACCAACCATACCAGAGAAACCAACTTCGTCTCAAACTCAACCCTCACCTCCAACACCTATTCAGAATTACACGCCAGAGATTCATTACGAATCTGAAATTCAGCATTCTAGATATCCTACTTATAACACAAATGAGTATACCACTAAGAGCGAGCCCACATCAGAATTCCAACCTAGTAGTCCCGTGATATCCAATGAGAATACCAATTATCAACCCCAAGCTCCTACTGTATCCGAGAACAACAATCAAGATAACTTTAGCCCCCCATCAAGCATCGCAACTCAAGAAAACCATCCATCTGTATATGAGAACTTGACTGAACCACCTAGTGTACCCAGCAGCGTACCCGAAACACTTCCTGAAGACCAATCATCCAAAATTCCCTATGAATACAACCAGTATGAAACAATATTTACTGAAGATAAGGAGCAGGTCTCTACAAGCACTACTACATCAACAACTACGAGAAGAACACCTATACGTAACAGAGGTCGACCACGTTACTCCACAACGAAATCTGATAATGAAGAATACAGTACAAAGAGCACCGTTACACGCAGACCCTTGAGAGAAAGAAGACCCTTACCTCCCAGACCCCGATATGAACCTAACAAAATAGCATCTGAAAAGTCAACTAAGAAACCCTCAGAGTCTAGCGAAAGCACTACAAGATCATATAGGACTAGAACTAGAGGAAGAGTCCACTACAAACCTTCAGAAGCAGATGATTCGTACGACAAAAGAAACAGACAAAATAGCAAAGAAGATGATTTAGCTTACCAAAGAGACGTTCTTCATCAAAACTACCCAGTGACATTAACGGAACGAATGAGCACTGTTGATATTGAAGCTATCACTGAACCTACTTTAAAGCTTTCCTCAACAAATAATTTGGAGAGTACAAATCCATATGATACAGATAATGCATACAGTAATGATCAACTATCTATAACTCAGCATACACAAGGTTACACTGAAAACAAACAAGAAACAGCAGAACAATCAAAGCCAGAAAGTGAAATAGAAGATACTTATGTACCGAGGCTGAGCTCTACACGTTCAGAAGATTATACTTATCATTCTAGAAGTAGTGCTGCGCCTATCGAAGCTATTTCGTCGTATGATGAAACAAAAGAAGAGGAAGAAAGTTACATAAAGCAAACAACACCTATACCCAGAACTGACATCATAGAAGATGTTCCGTCAACTAAATTTACTTACCCTAGCTCAGAACAAGACCAGACTATTACTTCGGAGAATAGTGACCTCCATTCAATAAAGGAGGAGGAGGAAACAGTTATCCCTGAAATTCAAGAAGCCAAACGACCCAGTCAAGAAATTCATCAAGAAGAAGAGCTAGAAGAGCCAGAAGAGAATATCGTACAAACGACTCCATCTTATAACAGAGTTCGAGTAAGGCCTGGCGTTATAAGACAATACCATCAAGCGTCATCAACAGAGTCTTCAAGAACAAAAAATGATAGAAGAAAATCCGCACAAGCAATCACTTACAGACCAGCATTTGACAGGCGTCGAACGACTATGCGTATTGATGAAATACAAGCAGATTTAAAAACAAAGCAGGTTCTTGCACACGAAACTCAAGAAGTTCATCCTGTGTATAAGCCAGATCCTACAACAGAAGCTCCTGCACCATTAGTAACACAGGATTCTGCGTCCAAACGTGGACAGTTCCGCAGAAGGCGACCTACATATACGCATACGACAACATCAACAGAGGCATCGATTACTAAAAAAACCTACGAAGTCAAAAATCGATTCCGGGGTCGTCGACCGACTACTGAGAAACCCACGGAAAAACCCGAGGTCCAATCAGACATTTCTACAACCACAATTAAAAGTAACATTTACAATAGGTACAGTCATAGGCCCAGATTATCAGAAAGATTCCATAAGAAAACTGAAACTGAGGGATCAGAAGATCAAGAACCAAACTATTCGTTGCACAGACCCAAATACGCAGTCCCAGATACAGACAACTGGTCACCAAAATTCTCCTCAGATTCCTTCAAACCCTACAATCCCAATGATGTATCGGAGACTGCCAAGTCTGCAATCGTAGATGCCAAACCAATAAATGATGAATTAGACATAATAACAGCTAAAAATGAATACGACGACATATTGATATCAGTGACACCTGCGACTAATAACAAAGCTAGCAAAATTCCAGAAATACCACCAACACTCGAAGCCTTAGTAGAGCAAAGCAAAGTTACTAAAAGTGAATCTGGTGACGCTATGTCTACCTTCGAAAGTATGTTAGAAGAAGTTATGAAGAGTTTAGAAGAACAAGACCAAGACGAGTACACTACTAATGTAATGAAGCATAAAGGAGGGGAAATCGGTGAAATACCGCCAGAAAAGATTATATCTTCTGGTGACACATACTCTTTCAAGTCTACAACACCTTTACATGAAGAACCTACCACAATCCGATCTAACGGGAATGAATCTCCCCATGGAGTAAGTGAGGTGAGTAAATGTTAAATTATTTATATTCCATAAATAAATTTAAATTTTCTATCCATAAATAATTACATAAATTCATGGCGACCTTTCGGACCAAACTAATTGGCAATTGAACTATTTACAAAGACTTAATCTTTTAGTCATTTTTAAATATTTTAATACAAAATTTCAATTGTTTTCTCTATCTATAGCATCCTCAAATTGATTGATTTGATATACCTAATGATAATAATGAATTAACTTTATCTTTAACTAAAATATATTTTTCCTTATAATTGCAGGAAGATACAACCCGCAAAAGTCGGCGCCGTGGATTTTGGAAGAAAGTGAAAGTTCGCCCAGTGACAGAGTCCATCGAGGTGGCGGAGTCGCAATACTACCCCAATACTGTGAACCGACTTGGACAGAGTGTGGACCCCAAAGGTGTTTATGGCAAGTCAGAGAAAAAAGAAAAACTGAGAGTCACCACTTATAAACCAAATCACCAATTTATAAAAGATTTGCTCGATAATGAAGACGAATCACTGGATATGTTAGTAAGTCATATTGATATCCCAAAAATAAGTAGTACAGAATATGGTAGCAAATCTAATACCCCAAAACAGATACAAGAAGACTCTACAAAAAGAAATGAAGAAAAAATGACTACTCTCTTTGATGTAAATCCAGGTGATATGGATTTAGGAACTGGATCACCCGACCCGACCTTAGAAGATGGAATGTACTACAGTGAAGTGACCGAAGCAACTATTAACGAATCCAGCGTGTCCGTTGATAGATCCGATGGATTCAGTCTGATGGATTATTTTTTCGGAGTCACAGCAAGTGATGAGACAGGTTTGGAGAACAGTAATAAAACAGAAGACATCATTAAAAGGGAATCCGAAACGACTTCTAAAAGCGTTGAAATAGAGACAACGACAGAACAGAAACCTAAGATAGTTACAACTGAAACTACGTACATTCCCGAGGAAATAACAGCTGAGTTAACAGCAGTGGAGTATGAGACGACGGAAACGGCAGAATCGAAAAACACGTCCAGTGCAGACAATATGAAACAAGATGAAATTACAACAAGACCAGTAGTAGAATCGTCGTCAGCTTCGTCTTTCATGGACCCAGCTAACGTTGTGAGCACGTCGATGTCTACGGAAGTGTCACATGAAACGGAGATTTGTTTTAGAGGAAAGTGCATTAAAACAAACAAGGACATGTTATAGAACGACGGAGATACACAGTAAATGTGCGGTGCTAAAGACTTGTGTTCATATTCGAGTAAACGATTGTGTGAGTGCGGATGGACCAATGTTTAAGTGTAAGCGTAGAGCTTCATAAATGTGCCAGTTTTGAAGCAACTAAAATATAACCACTGTATTTATTAGTTACTTAGCATAAGTACCGATTACTGATGATGAAATCTTGTAAATTGTAATCTCTTTACTTGGTTTCACCTTGTGCCTATTTATAGATTTAATTTTTATACTTATAAGGTTAGTGGTCGCTTTATAGGAAAATATCACCCTGTAATATATTACATTATGGTAACACCTAATTATTTTCACAAATATTGTTATAATGATAATTTTAGTAGGTTCTCGATGAAGTAGTGTTTTTTTACTTTTGTAAAATATAATTTCGACTGAAAAAACTTTATAATAGAATGAAATCTTTGTCTATGTATTAAATAGTGTATTATCAAACACAATCTGTAATCCAATCAAATAATTGAAACAATAAAGAAAATGAAATACAATTAAAAATATTTACCCCACCCAAAGTCTGAATATGTAATTTAATTAATTTAACTTCATCTTTAAGGCGATGTGTCTGTTATATACGACTTTTAATAAACTGAAAATAAAATAATGTCTTTGCCTTTTTATTTACCTTATTGATTTTTTTATTAAACTGTTTAATATCAAAATACAATTTTATGACCTTTTTTGTTTTAAATACCACTACATCGTGAAATTTAAAAAAAAGTAGAACACTAGCCAACAATATATAAATGTAAAACTGTGACGAAATTTTACAAATTAAATATAAAATTTTTTCACATTAAATGTATATTAAAAATACTGAGTTTTCAGAACATTTGAAATTAAATCTTAGTCAATTAAGTGCTGTATTTTTGTGTGATTTTTAAGAAATTATAAAAATGTTCCTTCTTCATCAAGATGCTCATAGATAACGCATAACGCACAAATCCATCTTTTGATTTATATTATCTCCATCATTGTTCATTCTTGACAACGTCAGTGTCAATGTCAAACCGGCGAACATTCAATTTTAAGGTTATATTTATATTTTCAATACACGCATACTTTATTCGTGATTATCTACATAGTACATCAAAAAACATACTTAAATTTCTAAATAAATCTGAGATTAAGAATGGACGTGGAGAGGAAAATTAAAGAAGACATGAGAGCGCTGGGTTGTAACTGTGACAGGAAAATTACGTTAGCATATCATTTATACTTGTATTTAGTTGACGACAAACTTATGTACGACACGGAATATTGTTTCAATAAAGATGTGGATACCCTTTACGTGGTCGCTAAGCCAAGTAAGAAAGCCAAAATGAATATATACGTCCCTGTATCAACCAGTTTCGATGTAAGCATCGATTTCATTACGAAATTACAAACAAACTTGTGTACGGTGGAGACAGGGCCGTCAATTACTTTCGCGTTTATTGAGGGAGACTTCACCGTGGTACTGTACACGTTTACGAAGGGCTTAATCGACCGACCTGCTATGGACAAGACGGATGAACAACGGTCAAGAGAAGACAAGAGGTCGTTCATAAACAACGAGTTAAAGAAGAACAAAGCGAAGATCGTCAATGATGCGCTTAACGGAGGGTTTGTTGAGGATTACGAGTGTCGAGGTTCGAAGCGTTGACTCATTTTTAAAGACTGAAATCGTGCTATTGGTTTCGTTATGAACTCACCGTGCACAGGTGCCTTTTTCAACATAAAAAGAATATCGATTTGAGTATCAATGGACAAGTATTAATGACTTATTTTATCATGGATAAATGGACTTTTCTGGAAACTGTGGACTGATGAAAGTAAGTAAGAAGTAGGGAAAAATACACAAATTGAATGTGTTATTATTTTGAAAGGGTAATAAAAGCATGTCATGCGAATTAATTTTAAATTATGACTGAACTTTGTCGTCTAAATGTACTAAAATATGAATGGTAGATACATACTTGGAGCGTTCCAAGTGAGTCCCCAGTGGAGCAAAGGATTTGTAGTTGATTCAAGAAATAACAGATCTTGCTTTGAATTATTTAGAAGTCCATGGTAGGCAGTGACCACCAGCGGACGGATTGCATGCTAAAGAACTAGAAGAAAGAAGATTAAGACAAGAACGATCAATACACCAGTATTGCTGCAGCTCCTTTTATCTCACTGCTGGGCATTGACTCTTCCCACAATTTGGAAGTTCTGTAGCAACTGCCACGGTGCTCCAACACATCTTGGCCATATGTATAACATTTGGAGTAAAAGATTTTGTATATTTTATTATACATATAAAATAACATAAGTATCTTACAACTGTCTTTTATTCTATGAATCTTAATATCTTATTTTATGTGAAACTATGTCCATCTCCTGGTTCTTACCTCCCTACCAATTTTCAGCCAAATCTGTTCAGCCGTTCTTGAGTTATAAATAGATAAATATAACTAACGCGACTTTCTTTTATATATATAGATATAAATATATGATATATAATGTGCCTATTTGAATATTTAATTCTACGAAAATATACACAGTTTTCTTTTAACATGTTGCATTCAAATCATTGATCAACATTACAATTGTGAAATACCATATTATATAAATATTAAACATTATTATAATCCTTACATTTTTCAAAGAAGAAACCAATTAAATAATTTTGTTCCGATAAATGACATAATGGACTAGACTCGGAGGGTTTTAATCTTTATCTTTTAATTATGTTGTGTAAATTTAAGTAGAATGTGCACCCTATCAATAACATTTATTGATTAGTAACTCAAACAGTATCTCAGATTAAAAAATTGATAGGAACACTAGGTTTCACACAATATGTGTTATAATGTAAAAGTACTCAAGAAGACTCGAGGCAGCACCACTATGACGCCTCAATACTCAAGACTAATTTCCTATTTGAAGTTAAAGGACGATTGCCCTTTGATTAATTATTCATAAATATAAACACAATTAACTTAATAGATATATTGGTAAAAACATATATATAATTAGCTATATGTATATTCTATTATTGAATTACCATCGGTCACATGTTTTTGCTACTCGACACAAGATGGCGATTTTTGCATTAAACATTTTACCATAAATCATAAAATATTTTATTTTCAATAGAATTTAATTTCCGTCCGTTACAACAATGAATAATTTTCATTTCATTGTAAATTGAATAAGTTTTGGTATTAAATATGCACAAAATGTGCGATGTTAAAAGAAGAGACCAAAAAGAAGTTCAATAAGTATGGTTGATATTTTATTGAATGTTACATATACTTAAACCACTAAAATTCTTAATTAAAGTTAAGCCAATTTATTGTATAATATTAAAAAAAAAACTTAATTGTCCCTTAAAAACAAATGAAATTGTGCGTTTTATTTCCTACTTATAAAATCGAACGTGTGCTACATATATAAAATTACTCTATTAATCACCAAAGACAAATTAGTATCTGTTTTTGCTTAACGGATATGCTTTGTAGTTTTTGCGTCGTTTTATCTGAATTACACTTTGATTTTTAAATTTTAATTAATTTAGATGATTTACACTTTCGTCTTTATATTAATAAAAAATAAAACATGTATTTAATATTAATCAAGCTTTCTATACTTTTTTTTAGTAATTACGACTATAGTTTCATAATGAGTTCGTAAAAACGGAAGTAAGTGCCTAAACATCTCAAGGAAAATTTTAAGGTCTTTCTGCCGGTTATGTTATATGTATTGTAAGTTCCGATTGGTGGACAAGATCCCAAAAGTGGCTGTTTTAACCCCTTTTTCGTTTATCTCTATGACTATTAAACTTGAGAGTAATAAAATAGAGCTAAACATGAGTGAAAATAAGGATTTGGTGACTGCTTTAGTGAAAATTGTGTTGAGAAAG
>DWGW01001257.1:0-11729 GCA_018247775.1 Udranomia orcinus
TTGAGCTTGCGTGCACCACCTTAGATCTCATCGTTGCTTCCCATCAGGCAAGATTGAGGTCAAACGCACTCATATTTTCGATAAAAAAAATCAGGTGGACTACATGCTCGTTTGCTACCTCAAAAAAAAAAAAATAACCCTCAGAAAGCCTTACCATGTTTACTATTATTCCTCACGTGTATCGGCGCGCTATATATCCTGTTCTGAGCGTTCATGGCATTCTCTTTGACGTTGGTGAGGTTGCTGTGAGATGTGTTGGCCGTGATATTCCCGCTCTCCGATTTGTCCACCGTTATCGAGTCTCTGTACTCGGTGAGCATGCCGCTCCTGGAATTAGTCACGGACGAAAAACATAATGAGGTGTCCACTTCAGGTCTAACTGTGGTAACTATATTTGGCAGCACAGCTTGAGAATGTTTCTTTTGGCGAATTTTCTGTTTTGACCTCAATTATAAATATTTGCATATACAAATACCTCTGTCTTTTGACGAGAATGTAAACACAGCTGAGGAGGCAGATGATCAGAAGAATTGAACTGAAAATGATCACCAGCATGTTGATATCGAAGAACTCCGATGGCGGGCCAATTTCACCTGGAAATAATGTAAAGGAGGCATAAATAAAATAGTACCTACTACTCTATATTGTTTTCCGCACTTCAGAGGTCACATTAAGCAGACGGTCCCGGTTGTACTCAGGCACTTCTTCCAAAGTATTGGACTAGCGTGGCGGCGTGTGCCAGGAATTCTCCAGTCATGGGAAGAGAGCCGTGAGCAGTAGGAGGAAGGTAGGTAGGTAGGTAGGTTGCGGTTTTATCCTTATTATTATTATTTTTTTTAATTTACTAGCATGTCAATACATACTAGTAATTCTGTTAACCCCTCTAGCTAAGCTCGAAGGCTTGTGTTAGGAGTGGGTTTACGTCAATAGTGCAATGGGGGAGTGGGGATCGAACCCATGACCTCTCGATCGTAAGTCCGATACACTACCCATTGGGCTATTGCCGCTTAATAAAGAAGCTCGTGCCAAAATTAGTTAATGACAACATTCACGATATTACTGCCATCCTTAGTACCAGTAGCGATCTAATTCTAAAACCTGATCCAAAACATGAACTCACTGCCATCCTCGTTCTTGGTAGCGTAGTTGTAGACGGTGGTGACGGAGCCGGCCTCGTTGGCGGCGGTGACGCGCAGCTGGTACCACGCGCCCGCCGCCAGCGCGCCCGCCGCCAGGCTACCCGCGCGGTACCGCCCCGCCGCGCCCCACGCCTGCTCGGGGTACCACTGGAGGAGTACCAATTATCCAATTCAGAGCCAGTCGTACAGTACAGTAGAAGTATAACACTTAGATTGGGCATACCCATGAAGTTTATCGTTAATTCCAGGAGAATAAACGAATAATCTTGGTTCCAAAGGAAATCAGATCATCGGACCATCATCCGGTTGTACTACGGAATATAGAATATGGATTGAACATACCATGGAGTTATGCGCTCGTATCCAAGACCTTGATCCCAGGGGGCGGTAATCCAGGTCCCAGGCTCGCAGGTCGCAGCCACCGTCCCGCCAGCCCGCCAGCTGTACCGAGATATGGGAGGCGTTGCTCCATACCCACTCGTTGCTTGTGGGGGGAATTGGCACTGCGGATACAGGAGTGTTCTTTACTCATCATGTTTAAGAATAATATAAAATAGAATAGAAAATAGAAGCTAGTTTCGACTTGAAGTGCAGCGAAGAGTCTCTTTACTGTGATATAATACCGTGATATATGTTATAAACACGCTCGTTTTTAAGAAAACTAAATAGCTAATGAAGTTCATTGTTGGACTGCCAAATCAATTCAGAGTTTTAAAAAAGTCCCGCCTATTGAAAACAATTTTTTGATTTTTAATATTATTGGTATATAAGAGCACAATGAAATATTCATACCACGATTGTTATTATGATGTAATTTTTATTTATGCTAAAAAAATACAACCCCAAACCAAAATACCAATATATAAAGAAAAGTTCAAAGGCCTGCCTACCTCTTCGGTAAGATTTATAAGAAAAAAGTCTGTTAAAACTTTACCTCCACCCAAAGTGCTGACATCCAAGTACGCAGGTTGGGATGTCCCGACTTTGTTAGTAGCAGTTATTCTTAAGGAATACTTGGTACCACATTTTAGACCAGTCAGAACATGTTTCTGGACTCCCGACAGGTTGGGCAACTTGTTCGCAGACCAAGCCTCTTGCCATGGACCATTAGATTCCTTCCATGTGAGGCTGTAACCTGAAAGAATGAGTTTCATTACATCCCATTTCACATCATATTAAGTTATTCAATCATAATTTATTGCATTGTAACGTTAAATACATAGTATGTTTTGAATATGCAGTTAATAGTTTAGCACTGGACGTTTCTTAAATGTATAACATTTGGTGTATGATCTTTTGTCATCAGCATAAAGTCCCAGAGCTAATTTTAAGAATTCTATCTGATACGAGTACATGGTAAACGAGTTCATAATAAGCGAAGAACTCAACAAAGTACAATTGCTTTACTAGACTAGACAAGTTGTTTGTCTGGAAGCCAAGAAACTACCTTTCATTCTCCACTATCATCAAGAAGTGTTCTAGATAGAGAGGGTACTTACTAATCTTCTGACTCGAGCTCCTATTACTGATGGAGTAGTAAGGTTGTTCCCACTCCACTAATATGGAGTCTTTGTACGGCGTCGCCCTGAGTACAGGTGCTTCTGGTAACGGCAGGACAATCACGGTATATTCCACTTGGTCAGACCCATATAGGTTTTTCGCTAAGCAGGTGTAATTTCCGCTTAGGGATTGGTCTATATCTGAAATATGAAGATTTTTATTTGAAGCATATCTTGCGTATATTATACGACTGCAGCATATTCTTATCAAGGAACATCTGAAGAATTTTGACAGATTACTTAAGTTGCCCTCTGAATAATGAGTTTAGGAAATGTTGCTGTTAGTTACTTATGTCACCCAAAATTGTGTTTTGCTTGCACTAATATGATCTACTCTGATCGATACGAAGGGTACTCACTGTTGATCAGCAGGCTGTCGTCGTGGTTCCTGGTGAAGCGCGGGTGGTGCGTGATGATGTTGTGCTTGTGGTACCACACGGTGCGCGGCGGCGGCGCGCCCACGCACGCGCACGCCAGCAGCAGCGAGCTGCCCACCCCCACCGACACCGCGCCGCCCAGCGACGACACGCCCGCCACCACTGCGGACATACACCACCATCAACACGACTGCACTCTGCACCCCCCGCCACCACTGCGGACATACACCACCATCAACACGACTGCACTCTGCACTCCCCCCCGCCATTACTGCGGACATACATCGACATCAACACGACTGCACTCTGCACTCCCCCCCGCCACCACTGCGGACATACACCAGCACCAACACGACTGCACTCTGAACTCCCCCCCACCGACACCGTGCCGCCCAGCGATGAGACACCCGCCACCACTGCGGACATACACCAGCATAAATATGTCTGCACACTATACTGCTCTCCTGACTTCCCACTACCTCCCTATAAACATGGAATTCAGATACTATTGAAGCCAAAACGCCATGATTAACTTTCACTTATGATGTTTTCATGAACATTAACTTTATTTCATCCAAATCTTCGTTCTCAACGTTATCTACATAGGAACAATGCAGGATATCAGGTATCTGTGAATAGTCAGTCTTTTAAAGTAGGACAAGGGAGTTAGGAAGGGAAGCTAGTCTGTCCTCTTATTCCAATAATAATAAATAACTTACCCCTCTGCGATGGGGTGTGTGACACCCGTCTGCTCGACGCTCCCTCCCCAGCGCTGGTGCTGGCGGTCACCCAGCATTCGTATGTTCTTCCCGACGTCAATTCCTTAACTTCGGCGCTGGAGCGAGCAGCTTCCACCCGATGCGTCTGTGGCGGACCAGTGCTGTGGTGATTGGACCATGTTTACTGGTGATTGGGTTTCATACATTTAGAGGAATTAAAAAGGTAATAGGAGAAGAAAAGAGAAGACGAAGAAAAGTAAACTTGGACAGAATGTTTTAGCTTTTTCGAGTCGAAAGGTACAAAAAGTGCTAGAAGAATATTATCAATTTGACTAAATTAGCTTTAGGTTGGTTAGGATCCTTCAATACTAAAAAGTAATAAGCCTTCTTTTTCAGAAATGAGGGGCAAAACTTAACAAAGCTGCGAGATATGCATATGATCTTTCTCAATCGTCTGCTAGATTGCAATGGTGGAGGTTCTCAGGAGTAGAAAACCTGTATCATTGTATACTCGTATATACGTTGATACATTTTTCGGTATTTGATGCTCCTAAATCGGAGATATTTGACATGATCACATTCTCTTTTACTTTAATAAATTGTGTTTAGGAACATAAGAAAATGCTCTTACCCAGACGTTGGTTTAACGTAAACTGTATAATATAACAACTCTCCGTTGGGACGCTCTGGTTTCTTCCAGCTCACGAGGAGAGCAGATGGTGAGAGCACCAACACCTTGATGTCAGCTGGTGGGTCTGGAACTGAGTAATTTATTTATCAATGAGTAAATGATGTGGAAACTTCGGTTTTTCGGTTCAGGCGGTCAGGTGACTATTGCCGTCAAGGAATCGTCGTATTACTACGATCAAAGTCGATGGACTTCATTTGTGTTTGACGTTCATTAAGTGTATAAGTGATAAACAAAAATGTTTGACTCTTAATTTTTCTTGATTTTTGGTACTGGAATAGGAAACCATCTACGTGCAGTAATCTACCATCTACGCTACAGTAAAGTCAGGTGGTGTGCAGGTTTCTTCTCAAGAGAAAGACATATACATAGAAAAAAAGCCAAGTATTTATCTCTTACCATCTTGTAGTGTAGAGCAGATGATCGGGTAAGAGTAGGGACCAGCTCCAAAACTAGAGAATCCGGCGACTTTTACCGTATAATTTGTATATTTCATCAAACTCTGGAGGTATAGTTCTGTGTGAAGTGAGGTCTGATTTTGCCACGCGCTATCTGCAAAGGTTTATCTATTGTTTATTTCTAAGATCTATCATTTATTGTATGACATAAAAAGCTGACCAAACGAGTAACTTGAAAAAGATTTTAGCCTGAAAAGTGGCTTTACATGAAGCTATAGGTACCAAGAGTAAAAAGAACATTTTTTCACCATATGCCCGTTAAGTTTGATAAAATATGGCAAGCATTTGTATTTATTGAGTAATTCTATACTATTTATGGATAGAGACCCTCATGTTCGTTGCTTTTATAAAAGTTTTGCTACTCTGTACAATTCTTCGATGATAACCTACCCTCAGTAGCGAAGAGTATAGTGTATCCGATGAGCGAGCTGCCCTGCCCAGGTAGCGTGATGGGCTGCCATCCAATCCTGAGAGAAGTCGATGACACCGCAGTGCACTCTACAGAAGATGGCGCTTGTTCTGGTGCTGGAAATCAAATCTTTTTGTTACGGAAAAACATTCTAAATAAGGAAAGTTTTCTCCATAATAACCCAATGGAAGGTTGAGAGGTCATGGGCTCGATCGTCTGTCCCCCATTGGTTATAAAATTACTAATATTGTGATATACATACTTTAAAAAAATATAACAAAACTGATATGATGAGCCTACGGTCAGAAGTACGAAAATGGTGGAATAAATGTTTCAAATAATATTATACTTGTACCGTATTCAAATCCAGTAATGAATTGTAGCCGCTTATATTGAAAGTTGCCAAAAAAGCAGCTTCAACTACCATCTGGTAAAGATCCTTCCGATACTTATGATGTCCAGG
Organism: Udranomia orcinus; assembly: GCA_018247775.1. Lineage (NCBI taxonomy): Eukaryota > Metazoa > Arthropoda > Insecta > Lepidoptera > Hesperiidae > Udranomia > Udranomia orcinus. Next base: position 5,813 of record DWGW01001257.1, read on the forward strand.
TACCTTATTAGGTTTGAAATTAGGCTTTAAAATGTCGAGTCCAAGTGCTAGGGTGATGAGTTAATCTTAATCATAAAAGTTTTAATTTATTCAATTTTTATTTGGGAAACAAACAAACAGTACAGAAACAATCATGCATATAGATAAGTCATCGGTAAAGTTTCCTGTTTTCCATGTTATATAAAGAAATCATAATTCAAGCAACATACCTCCTTCCATAGTGTCTTGATAAACAGGCAAGGAGAATGGCCCGGAGCCGGCACTGTTAAAAGCTGACAATGACACTGCGTATCTGAAAAAGATTGACAACTTAACATTAATATCACTACTATACTTACGACTACTATACTTACTACTATATTTACGACAAGATAATTTGTGAAGGCAAAAGTAAGACGTGCTATTAGATACCTACATATAGGAGACGTGAAATGAGGACATGGAATCGTCATGGTAAAGACAGCCGTGTAAGGCTTCCATTATTTAACGATTCCATTATTAATAATTTATGGAATGATGATTCACCTGGTATTCTTCAGTAGTCCACTAATCGCTGTCTCCTGCTTCCCGGATTGTGGCGACACTTTCAGAGTTCTTGTGTCGGTGTCTTCTGAAACTAGAAAGACATTTATCATGACGGTTAATGAAGCACTAAGCCTAATGAGGGACTAAAATGTCTCGACCATATTATTTTCAGTTCATTTGAATATTATTGATAAAAATGTTTCATGTGTAAAGTCCTGCTTACGTGACATTTTTTCGGGTTTCTAAGATTGTTATCCCAATAATGGATATCCCAATAATATGGAATAAATAAACAAATAAATGTTGATACACGTTATAGACATAGATAGGTCGAAAAAAAATATTTAAGACATGCATCAAGTCATAACTATGTTTGAATTAGGTGAGTAATTACGTATTCGTCAAACGCTACAGTCGTTTTTTATCGACCTTTTCGTTTATTATTTTAAAACTGTCCTATAAGGGTTTCAAAATCTATGATGAACGAACACATTTATGGATTGAGTCTTTTTAATTACGTAATCAGATCTATGATATAAATGGATCCAGTACCGGCTCCAGAGTTCTGTGGCACAGCCTTGATATGGTATCCATTGATGATGCCGTTGTGGGTCTCCTTGGGCGGTGGCAGCCATGACACAAAGAGCTCTCCAGGGTTTTCTGTCTGTTCCACTTGTATGTTTATGGGTGGGGATGAGGGGGCTGGAAATATTAGACCTTAAGTTAACTTTCGTCTAAATTGTTGCCAATCAGCTTAGCTGGAGAGGTTAACACAAAGCTGGTTATTTTAAAATATATATTTATCGGCGCAACAACGATGTTTTATTGTTTATAGAAACGAATTATTATCTAACGTAAGTGACTTCCCGGTAAGTTACTTAATAGACTTCTTCCAAAAAACTTCTGCTTACCCTCTTCATGTGTGGTGAAGTGGACAGGCGCGGTGTACCGGCTCACACCGACTTGGTTGCCAGTGGCCACGCGAACCGCATACGCTGTAGCGGGATGGAGGCTCTGCAGCTCCACTGACTGCCGGATGTCTGTGTCTTTTCTGGTGAACGAAAAAGATTCTTATCATCATCAAGAATCACTGGCATACTATGTTTCCGATGATCAACAAATTGATTATGGTAAACCTGTGGAATCCATAAAGTTCATTATCCACACTTATGTGTATGTGTATACACATAAGTGTGGATAATGAACTTGGATATAGCTCATGGATCACCTAAATGATCATTGGAAACATGATGAAGACTTTGTAAAAATTCGTCTTTATATCGCCTAATGGTGAGTTTTCATAATGTCTTCTTTTATCAAATAATGGATGTGGAAGAGTTCATGAAGAACATGAAGGAAGTAGTAAGGGAACTTGTGGGGAAACTTGCTAAGGATAAATTTCAATATGATTCTCCTTGTTGAAGAATGTGGAAACTAATCCGAGAACATACATATAGGAAAAATCAAATAGTGACGAAACATAATAAGGAGAATGGCTAAAAATTTCTAGACACACTTGTAATTCTGTGTAGACTCACGAATTTAAGGTAGCAAAATAAATTGCTGTCTGTACATGGAAGATATCGATGAAATTTTAAGGTCTTTATTAAAAAATAGAACCCAGATATTATTTTTAGAATTTGTCTATCTGTGCGTTTGTGTACGCTAATCTAAAAACCGGCTGATCCGATTTCAATGCTGGTTTCGCTGTGCAGTGGTATGTGGTAAGCTTCATAAAAAAATGGGTCAATATAAATTGAGGCATGGGGACATGATGAGGTGGTACGAAGTGCGCCGGGTCAGCTAGTTGTTAATAACCTAGTGACATTGATGATGACAGCATGATCCCAGCCCGCATCAGCGTATAACGCTGGGGCGTACTGCACTGAGAAGTGTCTTGCATGGGTCCGTGAGGTCTCGTGCCAGGAGACCAGCGCCGAGCGGGAGCGGACTGCTTCTATCCGAAGTTCTGATGGAGGTGTTGGTGGTTCTGTAATGGATATCAAAGGTGTTTTGTAACGAATGTCAAAGGTGTTCTGTAACAAATATCAGAAATGTCCTGTAACAAATGTCTGATAATGATATTACCTAATATAGTCAGATAGATGTTGAATGTAGCTGCACCGTACGGATTGCTGGCCCGACATTGATACAATCCTGCGTCTATAGTTTCGGAGTACTGCAGATTGATTGTGCTGATCAACCCTACTGGAGTCTTAGATTCCATAACCTTGGCCCTGGAAGTAAAAATTTGATCAAAATCATATTATATCAATTGATTAATCGATCAATTGAATAAATAATTAATTGATTGTTTGATATTGGTATAATATGAACACTTGTTATAATGCAAAAATAGGGATCAACAACATTGCCCTACCTATGTATTTGAAAGTCCACGATATTCCCATCGTGGGTCCATACGATCCTGATGGGTTCATCGCCAAGCGCCCGGCACTCCAAGCTGATGGGATGACCGAGACGAGATGTGACGTTCGCTGATGCTGTTTCGAAGTGGACTGGCTCTGGAAATTGGAAGGGATCATCAGTTTTCCTTTTATATAATGGACTCTTCTTATCCCGAAATTCTGGTGAATTTTCTGGAGAAATGTTAGTGTGGAACATCAGGACTCAAACGACTTTTTATTAGTTAACGCCAAAATCTATAAGAACAGACAATTTCAATTGGAAACACTGGAATTACTAAATGTTCTGTTACCATGTCATTCGTATGCTCTGTAGTCAACAGACCAATATTCACGGGTCTTGCTTAAAAGCTAGAGACATTTTGAAATATGGCGTAACGACCTATGCAATATACATATGCTTCTGCTATTAAGTTCTAGAGGTATGGGAAAACATAGAAAGCTAAAAGCTCCTGACATCGCCAAGACCTATACTCACTGTTGACACTCATCCAGACAGTCTTGCTCAGTGGTGTACCAACTCCATTCTCGACATTGCAGGAGTACAGGCCTTCGTCAGTTAACGAGACTTCCTCAATAACGAGGGTGCCGTTCGGGAGACTCAGGATGCCACCCCCAGCCAGCTCCAGAACTGGTTGCCAGGTTCCGAGAATTGCTGAGGATCAAGATAAGACATGAGAAGTGAAAATTTTACTGTGCCATAGTAAAAGTAAAGCAATACAGTGTTTAATTTCGTTTTTCTTCCACTGGTTTTCTACACGATACGTTTCCACCAGCTTTTCTCTGACGGTCTGTCAAGGTACATATCAAAAAAGATATTATAATAATGTGAATGTGAAAAATACCATCTTTTTTCATCCAATGCACTTGAGGCTGGGGATAGCCACTCGCGCTGCAAGATACTGTTCCTCTTCTGCCCAGAAGAAGGGATGAGTTGGACGGTTCCTCCAGCCACTTTGGCGCAACTGTGGTAAAAATACATATATGGGAATGTAAAAAAGTATATAAGGATGGGATTTGGACAAAAAATCATATTCTTCTTGTCTTATCTTTTGTTTTTTCTTTGGTCATAATTTATCGAGTGGTTAAAAAAGGCGAGATGGACTCGTGCGTTGACAATTCCATAATGAAACATAAATGCAGCTGCTAAACGCAAAATAACAAGATATAGAAATATTAGCAACGATACAAATTTATTTTGTACATCTCCAAGTAAGACTAAAAGAAGGACCATTTAAAGAAGTAGCATACAAAAAGACTTACACGTATCATACAAAAAGACGTACACGAAAGACGTACCTTTTATATAAAGTTCCGTAGATTTATTCACTTTCGCGACATGGTTGGACGCGACACAAGTGTACGTGCCGCAGTGCTCTAGCGACACTCGTTTGATGACTAATGCGCTGAAGAGCTCCGAACTGCGCTCCACTACCTGGAAGTAATGCATCACTTGAAACACTTTGATTGGCTTCAAGAAGCCATTTTCGAGATTTAATGACTTTTCAAGATTTAATGGGTACCGCGCAGATAGTTTCTGATCTATGTGTAGGCGATTGCTAATAACTTTACGTTGTGAAATTATAGATCGTTATGAAGTAGCTGATTGTTTGCTTTTGATAAATTTGCGTTGTAAAATTAAAGATTATTTTTGTAGAATGTAGATTCTTTATTTTTAGGAACGAAAGCAACTGGTCTAAAGTATCTTATATATTCATGAACTGTAATATTTAAGATCGTAAGAGAACAAGAAGGTTAAGACAGTATGGAATGTAGTAATTTGTTTTATTAAATATTTTATGTAGATGACTTACATTGATTTATAAATAGGTATAATATTAAAAGGTTTTAAGATCATACAAAAAAGTACTATTTGTTTAGTAACAACAGTATATATTTCACAACAACTTCTAAGAACAAGGCGTTTCCGCCTCAAAGGTTAAAAAAACTTACTTTCAAAGAGTTGGGTATCCTCTTCCCATCCTTCAACCATTCGAAGTGTATAGGCATGTCTCCACTTCGGACATTGCAGTAGATGTTTACTATTTGTCCCTCCTGGAGATTATTTCCAAGAAGCAGGTCTTCCAAAATCGGTGCTTCGATGACCTGTATCTCGAACGCTCGTCTCGCCATCTCACCAGATGGACTGGTGACTATGCAAGTGTACACCGCACCGTTCTCCTCCTTGGTTACTTCGGGGATGGTGAGGACTCCATGGATGTTCACGACACTGCGTCTGGACTTCCGCTTCTTGGCCTGACGAGTCAGATGGGTCTGGTGGCTCTGCCGTTTGTATCGAGTTGGGAACAAGTTGTTGGAGTTAATCGGCTTGCCTTTGAATTCCCAATCAATTTTGCTGGAATAGAATAGAGCCTTGGTTTATGACGTAATTATGAAATTGGCAATCCAATTAATTTGATCCGTTGAGATGTTAAAAAAATTAATGTTGACGACTCATTTACCTGATGGGGTATCCATAAAAAGGACATCTGAGATTGACTGATTCTCCGCTCTGGACTTTGACAGGTGGCAAAGATCTGATATATGGAGGACCTGAGAATAACAGTGATTGGCATTATCTACCTACATAATCTACCTTATCACTCGTATTAATTGGAACATATTTTGCTATGCTGATTTAATATGGGGTTGCGAAAATATTTATAAGAGACCAACCGTTTGTCGTTTATCTTTGAACCTCATAGGGACTTTGAGAAAGATGACAACTACAACTGGGATCGGCCGCTTAAAAACGTTAATCACGATCAGCGTACATACTCGTATTAAGGGTTATATTTCTGGATTCATGGGCCCCAGAAAAAAAATTCGATCCTGTCTAGAGTACATGCCATGCCTACGTCTATTTCATAAAATAATGCTGTTTTACTTTAATACACTCGAGAGCAAAAAAATCGCACACTACCTCAATTTTCGTTTCAGAGTCCTTCTTTTTTTAAATGGCGCTT